>JBAJFG010000118.1:0-246173 GCA_037903475.1 Ancylostoma caninum | reverse complement strand
GTTCTGCATGCCAGACAACCTCGGCGAACATCGTTCCACCACGCCGGAACAAAACGCAAAAAATCGATGAAATCAATGAATCGATAAACGTCGTGCCCAAACGTGATGGTTCGCGTAATGGTTCGATTAGAAACCCAAGCAGCAACTGGTCTTAGTTGCTGCCATCCTCCCTCACGTGCTGCGATCCCTCCTATTGATGGAGGAATCATTAGTGAATTGATACCGGTTGTGCAAGATGGCCATCACATTCGTGATCAGCGCGGTGAAAAACCCCCGTGGGGACGGTTCCGCCACAACTGCAGCACGAATTGCAAAAAATCAATAAATCAGTAGCTACGCCGTGCAAAGTGGCCATCAGATTCGTGGTCAGTGTGGTGAAAAACTACGGTGTGCCCATTTCGATCCCGATTGGAGCTAAGCTGAGGAAAATCGATAAAACCGATCGATACTCGAATCGGTACTATGTTGTGAACAGTGTCCTAGTCCCTCCGCCATATACGGATGGTGTCTCCTGTTTCCAAGCCCGGTTCTCCGCCACCTTGCTTAAATATGCATTCCCGTCGTTTGAATTTGGCGCTCACGCGCGCTGTCCAGATTTTTGAAAAAAAAGTGTCATAAGCGTTTCTATGTTTTATATACATGGATATTCTGTCATATTTTGTCCACAATAAACGCCTTTTAGTTGACTGCTAAGACACAAGAATTACTAGTGTGTCGAGCAATAGTTTACCACATTGCAGTTGTGGCGGGCAGCCAACACATACGGACTGCCCCGCCCTGGTGGTCTGCAAAGTCTAGAGTTTGGACCCCCTTATGAACGGGTATTCGTCATTTTCGTAACTTTTAATATACATTGTTTTGTAGAAACGTGGCGAGGAGCTCTAGGATCTGTTGATATCTCCAGATACTTAAGACGAGGCGGAACACTACCTTTGTCATTTCTTGTTTGCAGCCAATGTGTAAGTGGATCTCCAGTGAAGCGTGACTACATGAAAAAAAATTATAGCTCCAGAGATGATGGATGGAGCATCCCATATCCAAATAATAATTTCTTAACTGCTATGAGAAACATTATGTGCAAGCATTTTTTTTTTTGAAATTTTTATATTTCTGTATATGGTGATGGAACAGCAAGGATATCTGTATTGGAATCTCAGTTCTTCCTGTTGGTTTTGTGTGTTCGAGAGGCCTTCTTTGCCATCTTCTTGCGGTGGAGACGTGAGCGGAATGGAGCTGGGAATGCCAGGGCCTCCGGAAGATGCTCAGCAGAGTGGATACCCCAAGTAGCGGGGAGGTGGCCGTCTTCAGAAACCACCGATGTCTCAGACCTGTGTCCAGCCTCTGGAAAGACAAACTTCTCATTGGATATAGCTGTGAGATTCAGTGGAATGCAGAGTCTAACCTTTAGCCCAACCCTTCACCACATTGCGAACTGCCGTTCGAGGATGATAGTATGGGGGGAGCTGAAAAACAGCAGCTGAGAAGGAGATAGACAAAGCACTTTGTGAGGTTTCTTAGGAGGGATCCCATCAATATTCTGAAGATCACGGGTGTGAAACGAGACATGAAAAGCATACCAGTGCATGGGGATACGCAGGAGGGTGGTAGACTGCTGGAGCAGGTATTTGTGACACTACTGGAGCATCATGAGCACGGCCAACGAACACCTGAGTCGGGGGCTCAGGAGCCACAGCTACAGCCGGTTCTTCTGGAAGTTGATAGCAATTAATTTCAAGTACAGTTCAAAAACAAGGGAAAAAACAAAAAAATAAAGTGAAAACAACAAACAAAATTCACACACCTTCAACAAGATTTGTGGGGAAACTCGCAAATGACCTAAAATCAATATTCACTATTGCTGGAGCTGACCAGGTAGTTGTGTTTTTTTGCAAATTTCAAATTTTCGCGAAATGGGCAATCTATGTAGCGGGGGATTCTCTCAGGATCAACTTCCAGAAACTTTGTTATACGTACATCACACTCCACTTGCTGTAAAATGACATTTTTTCCAAAATCAGGCACAAAATTTTAAAATTTCTAAAGTATTTAGTTTAGATAGAAGAAAAAAAATTAAAAATTATTTTTATAGGGGAACAAACAAATGGACCCTACCCACATGTCACATGTAGAAATTCCGAGGTCCTCAAACTGGACCGTACTCACTTTTTTCATAAGTAGCCTTTGAGGAAGACCCACCTGTGAGCAATGGTGAGAATGATGGCGAGGAGGTAGTAGAGGGAGTTCATATCTGCTGACGATGCCTCATTTCCTCGCCGCGCGGCATTTATACACTTGTCGTTTCTAGTATTCCTTGAATTCCGCTGGAAAAGAAGAGGAGGGAACACGACGTTCTTGCAGAGAAGTGGTTCGTTCTTCAGGTTAAGTATGTTCGTAGTAAGACGCAGTAAAGTTGAAGTATAGTTTTTGGTATTCATTAATGATAGACAACCACGTGCTGACTTGACATGATCTTAGAAAATAAAAAAGTCCGTGGTTGACGCAGGACCTGCATGAAGTTTTAGCCATGAACACATCGTGCAACTTCCATACAAATTTTCGTACAAAATGTGCGCAGAATGTGCACAATCTCAGTAAGATGTGACTTCAAAACCAAGCAACGGTTTAACACATTGTGGGTAGAGCACACTTTTGCATGGCGAGAAACGTGGCCAATCGATATTTTTTGGCCACGCGGCATGATGCACCATGTGCATCACATGGCCTCAGGGGAACGGTTTTTTTCAAGTGTGAACAATACAACTCACGCTTCCTCTGTGCGACTTTGTGTTTCCTTTCTGTTGTTGGCAACGTAAAGATCGTCTATTATACTGTATTCCAGTGATACTTTCCTGACCAACCAGAACGTTGTGACGCAAATTCTGTTCCAAGACGTACTTCATTTGAAGCTTCCGCTAAATCGAAAGTTCTGACCGGTTCTAATGTTTTCTTTTCTGTATTGAATAATGTACAGTCCGGTCCGGCAGCCACTGCAAATGGGCGTCGGCGGGCGCCGGCCGCCGCCACCTCTGGCGCCACGGTATTAATGAGCTATAAATCACTCGAGCTTGGAAGAAAGCGAAGAAAAATACAATTTTAGTCCATAGTAGACAGGGTAGATAAGCCTAACCCTATGCTTAAGAATGGGTTTAAGGCTTAGGCTTAGGCTTCACAGGAGTGGCCCCACCCAACTCCCTTTTCACCTAAATTTCTAAGATAAACTACGATAAGTGTAAGTGTAAGTAAGATTGGACACTATTTGTATGTTGCATCGCGTGCGCGCATAGCTCAGTGGGATGAGCGAGTGATCGACGCTGTGGTGGTCAGGGGATCGAATCCTGCCCTGTGCCCCCGTTTTGCAAATACATAAAGTATGCTGCCTACGACTGCTGCAGTTATCTAACAAACTCCAACATAAAAACTAGCCCGGATGGCTCAGTGGTTTGAGTGGCAGATTGCAATCTGTCCCTATCGCTGGTTCCACTCCGTTGGAGATCCAGAGTTAAGTATCGCAGTGTTTGGGGTTCACTGCTTGGAACGTCCCCCGTGATCTCCTTCGGGTAGTCCAGGAAGGCATCCGGCAAAGTTTTTTTTATAAATTTCGAAGATAAACTACAATAAGTGTAAGTAATGGTAATAGTGTAATTAATAGTGAAAAACCACTTTTTCAAAGTTGAGGGAAACCGGGAGAGGGTAACTCCGCCGTGAAGGACTGCTCCACGAAAGATAAATGACAGCGGTAGAACTACTTCGCAATGGATATGGAACAATTTATACGGATTTCAATTATTTCTGAGGATCCCGAATTGGATGAGCTTTATTATTCAGATGGGATAACTGAAGTACTGTGTCCATCTACAGAAGAATAACGGCCATTTTGTATTCGCGAAGCAGTGTTCTATAGCAGAAAATGGAAGAGTTGGCTTCGCTTATTGTGTATTCAGAAATCTTTCCCCATGAAAATCACAAAAATGAAAAAACGTGAAAGTTGTGAAAATGGTCCCCTGCTTTATAGCCTTAACATATCCACTGCGCTCTGTCTACTATGGACTAAAATTGTATTTTTCTTCGCTTTCTCCCAAGCTCGAGTGATTTATAGCTCATTAATACCGGGGCGCCGGAGGGTAGCGGTGGCCGGCGCCCGCCCGCGCCCATTTGCAGTGGCTGCCAGACCCGACTGTAATTTCATTACCCTGGATCCCCATTTAGGACCATATCAGGGAGTACAGAAGTACTTCTCAAGTTAAAAATCGTTGGGAAATGAAAATCAGCCTAATCGCTACAAATAGCCGGCCGCAAGGCGCGACAACCCTTTCCCAGCATGAGCCATATGAAACATTAATCCCATATTGGTGCTAGCGGTCAAAATACAAAAGGAAACAATTTATTCCTTTAAAAAATACTATGAAATTACAGGCAATAATCGATCGGCAACGAAAGCATTAAAAACGACGATCAATCACATCAATATCTAAAACATCCAAGTTAAAACAACATAGCAAAATTGAAAGCTCACATGGATAACCGCGATATAACGCTCCTAACAGAGAAGAAACACGGACTCAATCACTTAAAAACACTACAAAGGCACCCGTGCTCAACCTGTTTTGTTTATACTTCATCAGCCTAGTCAATCAATAACAAGAGCGCTACGCGATCACGCTTCTGCCTCGTGTTCCAGTCGTTGCGCCTCAATGTCTAAGCGGTTCGCCAACGACATATTACCAGCGTACTCTGCCACACATGACGCCAGTTTCACGTCGCTTGCTATGAATGACGAGAGAGCCGGTGGAGAGCTGCTGATTTCCTGGAAGTGGAAAACTCGTCCAGAGGGGAAACTCGTCCACTACAGGGTGAGCACTTTAGAGCAAATAGAGCATTGAACAGCATTGGAAACTGGGTGATTTTCGCTTTCAGAACAAGGAAGAGCACCAATAGGCCGCTCAGTTCACTATACAAGACGTGGCCTTGCTAAAAGTATGTATGTAATGTATCCAATCACTCAAGGGGCGTGGCATCGCTACAAATCGCATTTGCTGGCTTTCTTTGAAGGAAGAGGAACTACTTATAGACTATACATAATTGGGTTTTTGAGAAAAACATAGAATAATGTAGTTTTCGGAAACAAGAACAGGTGTACCCACCATATGTAGTGTTTTCAGGTACTGCCGCACAGCGGGAGCACTATCGATCGATCTCCATCGCAGGTCGGCGGAACCTCCTGGATGGCTTGGCTAAATGAACAAAATTGGTCTGGAAATCTATGTTAGGCGTATATATCATAAACAAATAAACAAACAAGTAATCAAATAAGTAAACAATGCATCCTACCATCCGCATCCTTTCTAGCTCTTTTGCCAACTTGGTGACTTTACAGCTAGGACGCTCAACTCGATGGTCGAATATCTGCCTCAGCGTCCAGTCTTCCTGCTGAGCTAATTCGTGCTCGTCCAAACAACTAAACATAAAAAATCCACGAAACGCCATCAATCAGGACAACTCGTCCACAAACTTCTCCGTGACAGTTATCGCCACTCGTCCATGTCCTGTGGTGAGAATTTCCATCAAATCTCGCTTCCTGTCCTCTTTGGTGAGGTCGAAGTGGATCTTTTCCACGCCGGCGCCACGAAGGGCGATCGATGCCATATCATCGATTGGTGGCAGGACCATTGGCGCCGTTCCAAAATACGGTAGCGGCGACGGGACCTATAAATCGATCGATAAGCATCTATACTTCGCTCCTGGCCGAATTTGTGTAATGCCATAAGAAACAGCCTGCTGACTTTCATAATATGCTAGTCACACCGCTTACGCTTCCCCAAATAACGGTCATGATAGATTGATAGGGAAATCTGGACAACCGCCAAATCCAGTAGATCAATAAATCGATAACTCCGGTGCAATTGCGTTTGCAAACTAGCAATAAAACAATGATATTTTGAGCTAATTATGCTAGACTGCAATCAGAAAAAAGCCAGTGCATCTCTGGAACCATTACCTATAAAGTGGGCGTGGCCGCTGACCGCACACCATTGGTGAATTTCGACTAACCTTGAACCGTATCTCAATATCACACTGAATCGGTTTGTTTTTCTTCCGGCACATCGGCACGAGTAGTCGCGATTCAACGGCATGCGTCCAAAGGAATCGTAGCGGTTGGTGGTAGAGTCTGAAGGCACGAACTTCCATGAAAAGAATAATTATCGATCGATTGAAACCTTGACGACAAGCTGACCTGTTATCCGCCACATGGTGTGCCACTATTGGATACATCGAAATTACCAGCAAAGCAATTGAGAGGTTATCGCGTTTGAAGCCGTACCTAAATATGCTTTGTTATTTCTTTGCGGCGGTGGGCGTGGCCTCGCAGCAACATATCAATATTGCAGAAAAACGGCAAAAACGACCTTATACAGTGGATTTGCCTTTTCAAGGTACACGAGACCTATACTTACCTACGAAATTGACTTGTACACTGCCGATCAGTCACTCTTATTACAAAGTGCTGCCAATCTGGTCTGCCGCGCCGCACCATCTGGGCGGTGCGACAAACCAGCTGGATGCCATTGTTTTCGAAGGATGTCATCCACCGTTTTCTTTGTGTCATAGTTTTCATTCCGAAATGCTCGAAAACAAGCAAAACATCAATATCAGCAAAGCCCAACAATCGCAGCATATCCAGCTGGTTTAACGCGCCGCGAAGGTGGTGCGGTGCGGCAAATCAGACGGGCGGTATTCTGTGATGTTAGGTTCATTGATCGGCACTGTATGTTTAATTTTAGGAAGGATTCCAAAATTTTGAAGCTCAAATAGAAGAATACACAACAAAAATTGAGAAAATCACCTTCCCTCCCCTAAGAAAAGCATCGCCAGCGATCTGTGGACTGACATTTCCTCATGGTATTTCCATAGGTAATGAGACCAGTACGACAGTTCGTAGTCATGTGATCGACGATATCGAGCAAATCTAATCGTGTCCACTTTGCCACGTCCCACATTTAACTGAAATTGAACGATCAATATCAATCAATAAGAGTCGGAGGAGACCTTTTCACCCACAATCGCCATGCTGGTCAACATCATGTCAGCGCACAGATTCACCACACTTCGAGTTGCTGCTCTAATCAGATGTCTTGCTGGCCAATCAATACTTTCAATATTGAAATCGTGCATAAGGTATCGTAAGCGATCTTCCTGAAAAAAAAAAGAGAAACAATGCAGAGATAAGAGATGCAGACGCGAAAAGAAATAGCTAAACTAAAAACCTCAAACTAAACGAAAATAGAATGCTACAGTGCGGAAATGGGTGTTTCTTTCTATCTCTGCATTGCTACAGTGCGGAAATGGGTGTGAGTCCCTCACGAACATTTACCAGCGAAAACCTGCACAATCAAGCATAATTTCAGACCTACCCCTGATCAGTACCATTTTTAATAGTAGTTTTTAAAAAATCGTACTAATCTAAGCAATAATTATGTTGCTCTCCAATGGATCATGGCATGGATCTCACCAGAAAATTATGCGAGAACTGGTCCCCATCTCCTTCGTCTGCTCCTCTCGCACTCTTATACAATCAATACCGCCACAGTACACGAAGAATTGAAACAGAGAACATGGTAAGCAAAGCTAACAAACACACACGCCAATTCCACATCGTGGGGACCAGTTCTCACCTAGAAGAAATGACAACACAGGTAGAGGTCTTTTACTTTTATGTTATGTGGTATTCTGCAGTTCTTGGTCAAAACTAAAGCATAAGAAGCTGAAGCACCAATCCGGTAGTAAATTCGTGGCGCCGCGCATAGCGAAGAAGCCTTGTGCGGGTCGCGGAAGCTTCGTTCCTCCACTTGAGCAGAATGTTACAGAAAAATCCGTCTCAGAGTATCCCCAGACTTCGCCAGCAATCGTGGCGATCGCCACGACAGCCGGCTGTCGTCGCGATCGCCACGACCGCCGGCGATCGCCACATGGATAAAGTGAATTAGGAGACCCCAGACGTAAGGGCGATGGAAATAAATGGGGCGTGGCGATCGATAGGCATCGTTTCCACTATTGCTATCATTCACATCGCCAGTTCATTTTGAGCACATCTTGGAGAGTACGGGCGATGAGCTCCGTTTGGCAGCGATCCATGGCGATGTAACGTGCAATCGATACGTATCATTTCCACGATCCTTATCTCTTACATCGCCTGTTCATTTCTATTCATTTTGAACTGGCGAAGTCTGGGGATACTCTCAGAAATATCTTTTGAATGGGATTTTCCACGGGTTTCAGAATTTCATGTCGGAAATTCTGAGCATTCAAAAAATCTTCAGAAATCTTGCTATATATATAACAAATTAATTCATTATGCACCAAAATAAGGGTTCATTATGCGACTCCAAATGCACTGCTGATACTCAGCGCGCCGGTTTTGAATTTGTAAGGAGCGGGAAATTTGAATGTGCCGAAAACGGCTTCTAGCGTGAACTAAGTGGAGGATTTGCAGTGGATGGTAGAGGAATGTATGTGTTGCAGCGTTCAACTCGGAGAAAGGTGAACATTTGGGAACATTTTTTGGATTTCGTGAATTTTCACCTTCGACGAGGTTTCAAAAGGGACATGAACGTGGTTGACGTGGTGGGTTGAGACGGAGTTGTGGATTTGGGTTAGGTCACGGGAAACCTCTTCCAAAAAAGATAGGTGAATCACTAGTCTTAACTTCTTGGTGGAAAAAAATGTGCCGTTGGGAAAAAATGGAAGAAAATTCCTTCTACGTGTACCAAATGTCCCATTTTGAAAAAAAAAACTAACCAATATCACTGAAACACTTTCATATGTGTCACCAATCGCACCGCTGTACTTCAGTGACATAGCGAAGCATGCGCCACTCATTGCATACAAGTATACCTAAAAAATCCAGGTAAAAAGTGGGCGTGTCCCATCGCAACCTGCACTCTCTCACCTCTGCCACAGTCTCTCTATCAACCACTTCATCCCAGTAAGCTTGCTCCTTCTCCGATATGTCCACTTCAACAGATGACGGGAATTTCAGCACGGATTGTGCATATTCATGAATGATCCCAGGGATCTGTAAGGGTTGTCCATTTAAGGTAAAAAGGAATGTCTGCAAGTACACAAGGACATTACCTGTTTATCGATCCACGCGTCAGTCGGCTCTATTTGATCCCAAAGCACTAGGCTTCTCGCCAAGACGCGAACAAAAATCTGCATACATATTAAATAATAAACAGCAACAAAATAATAAATAGATAAAAATACCAAGTAAAAGACAAATATAATAGATAACAACACCAATTAAAAGAAAAATATGTATATTAGTTATAAACAAGTATAGCACATTTCAGATTTATGGTCATAGCATCCCTTCCAGAGAAAAATTTCCCAAAAATTTAAAACAAAAATATGAAAGTGAATCCAAATCCTCGAAATAAGATATTGCATACGGGAAATTCAAAACGAGTTTTGCCCCACCACTTTATCCAGAGTCTAGAATGAAATGGTTACCCAGAATTTGAAAAGAAATTTGGTAAAACTGACCAGATCAGGTCGAATCTCCTCCAGCATCGAAATCGTCGCCGGCAGAGCCAATTCCCTAGCAATTGCAGCATTTCCGGTGCGCATGTACATAAGCCCTAAGGCGATTGTGGCCGGATGAGCGGTCATATGGATATTCACATTTGGACCTTCCTAAAAATCACAACTCTCTTAACATAAAAACACCTTCAACATAGATTTTCACAAAAATTGCTGTGGAAGAAGAGAAAACTCCCAGAAATTCCCACTATTCAAGGAATTTTCCCACAGAACTTACCCTAACATGATTCGATCGACTCTCCTGCGGTGGTGCAGCAGTAGCCGCCTGCGCTTCCGGGAATGTCATCATTTGCGGATGTATGAATACGCATTGGTTCTTTAAAAAATTGGAAAAATAGCCTGCATAGCGAGAGATTTTAGAGAATGATGATTCCTTACCCTTGGTCCCCCATGCATTAGGGCTAGCAGCCTGTCAGGAATCGACGGCAGCGGTTGTTTGAATGGTGGTCTGGCAGCGGCGATTTCATCTCCTGCAATGCATACATCTTATGTAAAGGGGCGTAGACCGTTAAACCTGGAACGGGAGGCGCAACCGAAAGTTGTGATTGGCTATTACAACGATTTGACCAATCACGGAGCTGCATCGCCCCGCCCTCTTCAGGTATAGTACGTCACACCTTATGTAAGGTATTAAAATGATAGAAATTGCCACTGAACTAGGAAAAACGACTAGAAATATTTTAAAAAAAGAAATTATCCTGGGGAAATTTGGCATGGCTTGGGGCACTTCTTAGTAAAACTACTACATACATAGTACTATTCTACTTCATTTAAAAAAAAACATGCCAATCCTTCCAAAAACTGCTTAAAGAGTAAAGAAAAAACAACAAATCCACTTCTTTCCGGAGAAAAGGCAAGACGAGGGGATGATTTTGACTGCGATAGATGAGAAGGCCGAAGAAATCGCCTACATAGACGTCTCGTACAAAAGAAAAGTTTTAACACTCATTTGAAATTTCTGAGATAGAATCTTTTCCCTTTTGTGCACTTGATCAAATTCTTGGGAAATAAAAATTCTACGGAAAGTTTTCAAATAATTCTAAATAGCAACAGGTGAAACAGATCAGTATCAAGAAATCTTTGACTTTGTGGTGGCTCAAGAACGATTATGAGCGGAGGAAAATGCTCAAATTTCAAAAAAAAAGACACAACTTTACGCGAAAAGCGGAAAAACCGAGGCTGGAAAGATCCTTCACTCCACGTAGAAAACATGGAAATTCTCATGGCGCCCACAACACACCTGAATAGTCTTACAGGATCCCTATGTATGACCAATTCTTTTACGACCTGCTACATCTAACCTAATCTATTTTTACTGGTAAGAACCCACCGGGATGGAAAATTGGCGCAGATCCCTACTTGCAGGGCTTCAATGCAAAGCGGAAATCCCTGCTGCAGCGCTTCGAGGCATCACAAGTTTTCATACAAATCATGTACTTAATGAAGGTCTTCATAGAAACAATTAAAGTAACTGCATCCACCTAAGCCAGTCAAAGTCGTTCATCCGTGAAAAAGCCATCTTAGATTAAAAGTGTGAGCTTTCTGCGAGATCAAAAAAGCTTTACGAAATGAATACTGGTAATGAATCACAGTTTCAAAACAAGAAGCTAAGTATTTCGTACTATCTTGCGGAGGCTATGACGTGGTGCATCTCTCAGGTGCACTATGTGGTCTGAAATGGTCTGAAATGCCACAATTCACGTTTGTACCTCGAAGCTATTCTTATCAAAGAGGATTGTAAGAGAAACAACCCAGTGGAAAGTTAGTAAAAGGACAACACATTATAAGAACTCAAATCCACGAATGAAGACTGCCAACCACCCACCCAATCCGAGGCAAATCAGGCCGATGGCAAATCCTGCGCTGAGCTTGTATGCAGGAAGTTCTGGTGACGGTTCTTCGTCAGCACGAAGGGACTTGCCAATCTGAAAATTTCTGCGTTTATACTCTCTCGTGCTGCAGTTTCCAGAGATTAGGTTTTGGCAAGTGCATCAATAGCACACTGGCAGATAGAGAGAGAGAGAGAGAGAGAGAGAGAGAGAGAGAGAGAGAGAGAGAGAGAGAGAGAGAGAGCAAAAACCGCATTACTCTGACGTCTTATTTATTAACTTATATTTATGTTCTTTCTTAGCACGGTGATATCTTTGCAGGGTGATAAGGAGCTCCATTCAGGTGCAACGTTCAATTTTGAGTATTTGATGTGAGCTAGTGAGATCTTACTTGGAGGCGCTTAGATCCTATTCTATGCCTATTTCTGTTTACGTTGGTAGCGATAGTGGATAATGTCTTATTTTTGTTTTGTTCGTGCTTTTTTGTTACTGTATGCTTTCCTTGTACGGAGCACCTTGAGTGCATTTGATAAATAAATAAATAAATATTCGACACAAAGCGGGCCGAGCCTATTTTTGCATGCGTGGCAAACTAACGCTTCAGCTGCTGTCAGGTCAATTTGATGAGCTATTTTTTCTATTTAATAATGCAGTCCTGGAAAAGGGACATAGTGAAAGAGTGCAATTTAGAACATAAAAGCATCACGTGATGTACTATCTCCACCACATGCCCAAAATGGGACGAAAGTCGTGATGTCCCAAGTGCATCACATGGTCTGCAAAGGTTTAATTGTAGGTATTTGAGGTGCTCCACAACATGTGGAAAATCAAAGGTAATGACTGCATAAATAATCAAAACTAAAAATCACATAGATTTACAGGAGTCCAAATGAGGGGGTCAAAGCATTCGAGAGCTTTGTTTAGGTACTTTATCAGAAACAGAAACATGATATAATACCCCTTCCACATGTGGAAACTATCAGGAACAATCTGAGTGTCTGTAGATGAAGTTCAATTTTTTAGTCTCATCTTGTTGTTGTTACCGTACCGGTAAACAATAAACAACGGCGGAAATCCCACCTACCACAGGAAACGAAAAAAAATAAGGAGGACATCCAGAAATTACTTGTAAAACCTGCGGCGACCTGTAAATGGATACCACTACATACAGCTCTTACCCCCTCACACTCCATGGACGATAATGAGGAAAATTCTGTTGAATTTGAAATTATAAGGGAAGGCTGGGAACTTACATAACGTTTGGCCCACCCCCACTATGCAACTAGGTAACAATTTCCGTATCGAGCAAAACATTTCCCCCCAAAAGTTGATTTTTTTCAGAAAAGAGCAAATTCACTAGTAATGGATAAAAATGAGCAAAAAAATACTCATACCAACAAGGATTTTTCGCCCTACAGATCTCCATGCCCATAAAACTGACCCAACATTGAATCCTAGGACACAAAAAGTGTTCGCGAAAGCATTTTAGGATAACTACCCCGCTGATCTCAAGATTACGCTCACATCTTTGGTCAAGGAGATTACAAACAAATAATTCTAATGCACAAAATGTCTGCAGAGTTTGTGTATCTCCGCAAAAAAGCATTTAATCTAGAGGTGATTCAGAGATTATCAACTTATTGTAATGAAAACCAGATGAAAAGCTAGGAAAGATCCAAGAATAGGCCTCATTCGCATGATTGCCCAACATTCCACCTGAGAGCCTGGCAAAGATCCCGCCTTTTGATCTCCAATATAAATAGTGATCCTCACTCTGCCCATAGTTATCTGAACATTCGAATAGTCGAGTGTTCGAATTTTCGATTGCTGTTCCGCTCGCTTTAACATTACAGCCAGTTCTCCACCCAATAAATACCTGTTAATTTAAAAGAACTGATTGCTAATCCATCCGAACGCTAGAATATCCTCTTTACAGCCTTTATTATCCTTCTCAAAGAGCTGCGATGTTCGGCCAATTTTTGAAAGGCTGAATTCTCGAGTTTCGAGGCGGATCCTCCTCGCCGTACTGGCGAGTTCCCGGGAGGCCCTATTTCTTAGGACCAATCTACCCGTATATGGTAAGGGAACGAAATAGGCAAAGGGACAACATTACTACATGATTTTCACTTCCTTTTTTCATCAATAAATCTCTTCATTACATTAATAATTTTAATGTTACGAATCAATCAATCCTCTATCGGCCTCAAGCTTGCTCCCCCATCACCTTTCTCTGCTCTCCAATTTAAAATGCGCTCCCGCAAAAAAACAGCTGAAGCGAACCCTCCCACGCCCCCCCCCCCTTCCTAGCAGATGGCGGAGGCACATAGTCACTCTGTCCATGGTCAATCAAACGCCATAATTTCCATACACCTGTCCCTTCGGTGGTGGTTCCAACAGAATCCAGAGCAAATCGCGCCCTCATGACCGCCAAAACCACAACAGGCCAATATAGGAGCCATCCTCCAGCCATTATAAAAAGAAAAATGTGCCATTCGATTTCTACGGGAATTTTTTTGAATCTCTCCTCTTATTGCTAGTATAAAAGGATTCAGAAAGTTCTTATACCAGAATACGTGAATGGCAGTACCCGCTTCCATTGGCAAAAAGCGATCTGTGGTCGGAAAAATTCATGTGATACATCAACATTGTTTCAGGGCCTGCACGTGCCTGTTCGTTCTTTGTGCGTTCAGCAATTATTCAGCACGCTCGGCAAGAACGAAGCAGGCTATAAGAGGGCTATACGAATTCAAAAAACCCCTAGGCTATAAACAATTTCCAGCTATGCCACTTCTTTAGAAGTTAGTACTTTTATTGAGCTCCAAATCTGAAGTGGACAATATCTTCGATTCAACTAATTAATTTTTCGTAGTTTTAGAGAAATCTTCATATGCTTTCCCAGTAAAAATAAATGAATAGAACAAGATAACATAGTCTACATATTTTTATTCATTGTCATCTTCGATTAGTTGCATCCAGGCCATTGTGCGGGAAAGGGGGCGGAGCAGGACGCTACGATTGGCTATCTCATGCATCGCTCTGCCGCACGCAGACATCATATGTTCTCTGTTCATTTAGAGGCCTATCTGCTTTCAGAAAATTTTGTATTTTTCCGGAATTTCAAGCAGCAACGTTAAGTGACCCAGAGAATCTTATGTACAAAACATTGGCCGCTTTGTTAACTTAAAAAAACTGACTAATCGTCCAGAAAAGAGATCGTTTCAAGGAATTCTTGCGCCACAAATACCCTCACACTTCTACGGGTCCGGGTATTAGTCGAAGGCCCCACGGCATTCGCGAGGAAGCTATGAAAAACTTTCGAACATTAGTGTGTATGCAAAAGTGCATGTCCCCACCCCCTCCCACCCTCCCCCCCCCTCTGTTGTCAACAGGTTCTCTCACCCGTCAAAACATGTTCAGCGCAAAAACAGCTGACTGTAACCATGCGAAGTACACGAAATCGCGGAATAATCCGAGCACAGGGAAACTCATCCAAACTATACACGTCATGCCCCCCCCCCCCACGTGATGACTAGTGAGCATGTCGCATACCTCATTGAGCAGCTTGTTGACGACGTTTGTGTGGCCAGTCTGGGCGAAGAGTACACCAAGTCCGGTGACGGCACTTGTTTGAATGAGCGGATCGATCTTCAGATTTAGCATTGTGGGTCCCATGAGGAATGGTAGATGTGTGGTGAGCATTTTGTGAACCTAAATGCAAAAAAAAACAAATAGTAGTAGGGCTTTTGTAGATTTCTCCATAGAAAATCCATGCTTATTTTTTCTCCTTTTCGACAGACTACATGTCGGATAGCTGTTATACCCTAGCGTTCTCCTCATGCACTTTTACTTGTTCTTGCACTTATTCTCAAGCAGACTGCTGTGACTGCTGCTAGGCATTCCCAGCAAGTTCGCAGCAATATCACTTAGAACTACACATACGCCTACAACGCCCTTTTGCTGTTCATTCCTAGCATCTACTTAACGGAGCACTTGTTTTCAGAATGTCATTAACTCATAGCGGATTGCAGTACTCTGCATGATTAGACCCTTCTTGAATCCATGAATTTCTCAGTATTCCAGCAGTAGCGAAGAGCAGTAAGTGTAAATCCATCTTGTTCAAAGAAAAAGTAGATAAAAAAACTGATATTATCGTCTCTAAGAAAGCTTTCAAGTAGCTGCAATAAAGCTGCTCTAGGAAAATCAGCATCTAAAGCGTTTTTGAGGGTAAAAAAATCATTATATTTGTTGGAAAAAACATGTTCTAATTCTAAAGTGCTTTGAATATATCTTTTTAAGATTACTTTGAATACATTTTCGTTTTCGTTGAATACATTTTCGTTCTCGTCTCGTGCACTATCCTCATACGAAAACTAAAACAATTTTCTGCTCTGAGCTTTCTCCTGCATTAAACCGTTTCTATGTAAATCTAACGTGATAACTCTGAACTAACAGATTCACTTATTCGATCTATTATTATATTTGTTTCATTAATATCCGAGCTAAACTCGAAATCCAGCATATTGAAGTCCAAAGTGGACCTCTTGCTTTTTTTCCTGGATTCATGTCCAAACCATGCCTTATCTGGTTCAAGGTAAGTTTCTTTTGATTTCTAGCGTTCTCCATTCAGCCGTTTTATCGTCCTTACAACATTTAGTCCATTTTCTTTTTTCAAGGCCCGCATGTATGACGCAAACGAATAGAAATTAAATTAATCCGCATGGATGTGTTGGTGACTGAACCCCCGAAGTATCCCTTTCACCAGAGCATAAAACGTCCAAGGGACGCTCTATTGTAACCCTGGATGAAAAACGGGGACAGTGCGAAAATTGAAAAATTGCCTGCTGCGCTGTCACACATCTGCTTTCGCCGTGACATATGATAACGACACGTGGACATCTTCCGTAAATGTTTCGTGTGTTCGCTATAGAGCACAAAATTATGGGGTTGACGACCAAAAAAAATTGAACATTGTCACTAGGGTGACGTTAATCAAATCAGTAAATAGTCATCCTTGAATTGAAATTCAGCGAACATTTAGGAGAATAACAAAGATATATACATTACCAAGCATTTCGAATAAGTCAGGAATTGGAAAATTGGAAAAGGGTGAGCCTTGCAGTTTTAGAGGAAAAAAGAAGAGGGCTATAGAGCTCTTTGCTTTTTGACATTGATTTTTTTGGAAGCGCTCCGAAATCATGTGGTGAATTAAATAAATTTATTCGATTTTTATTTGAGCAACACTATAGCTACTATACACTGGACCGAATTAAAATTGAATAATTTTGTTACTTCAATGACCAGTTCAGGAAACAATTCAAACGTCCAGATCTTCAAGAATGAGGAAGCCTTAAAGCTCTTCTTTTCCCTTATATAGCACTGAATTGGTCTTTAAGTGGAAAAATTCGATTTTTCCATTTATTCCAAATCGAATATTTTTGTACTCAAATACTTCGAATAAATGGAAAATTCGAATGTTCCAACATTGGAGGCCAATATAGTAGTGTACGGAAGAGGAGAAGAGCATCAGAGCCTTCTCAATCTAGAACTCCTGGATGTTTAAATTTTTCCTGAATTAGTAATTGAAGTAACAAAATTATTCGATTTTTATTCGGTCCAATGTATAATAGCTACTAATCCCTGGCACACTCGCACAATTAATTTTCATAGAGACTGGAATTGTACGGAACTGTACTATGCTTCCTTGATTTATAATCGTGATTAGACTTATTTAAGCGAACAAATAGGAGGAAATCTCTTTTTTCTTCGAAAAAAAAAACCGCCAGTAATAAGTTTATGCTATTACAGCTGATAACGTTGAGAGGGAATCTAATTCAATCCAAATATACGAATGTTCAAGGAAGTCCTCATCGTGTGACATTCAAGTGCTCCTTTCTGCAAAATTGCGTAACTCATCGGCAGAATTGCAGTCATTTGCCGCAACCACATCCGCTCGCATCATCGCAATTGCGTCACTCGTTGTTTTATGATTTGCCTACTTTCGTCAGAAACGGCTGCAAAGTGTAATGCGTCATTCATTTAATAGATATCGATCGTTGGTTTCTACGGCGCAGCACTTTTTTCGCGGTTTTTTTCTCAAGTGGCTGTTGCGTTAAAGGGCACGTCATTGGCCGATGGTTCTTTGATACCCAGCGCTTTCAGAGAACTAGCAATTAACGGAATTGTGATCGTAGCGACGACATAAATAACAACCTTTTCATCTATACACTCTTTGAAATTCATTAACACAGCTTGAAGAATCTTTCGTGCGAAGACACCATTAAATTCCTTTTCAATTCATTAACATTTTCATGCATCTGAAGCACTGGAAAATAGCGCTCATCCTTCAACTCTGATCCACAGAAAGTCTGAACCAACCAGAACTTTACTATTTAACTAACAGACATTGGCGCAATTCATATTAGATGCGTGCGTTTGTCGCGCGTGCGACTGATGAAGTTTGGGCCACTACACATCTATAACGCACCTCAGACGCAGGTGAGACGCATGTGTTTTTAGCGTCGCGGGTGGTGCTTCCATTCACGACGTAAATGCCGCATTTACAAGTCTTGACGGGAAACCATCTGCTGGTGAATGCGAGCGTCTGATGCGCGACTAACGCATGCATCTAGTATAAACTGCACTCTAGTGTTCATGCGCACCACCCATCAATCACTCGTCTCTCGAAACACCATACTTTTTTCTCCTCCTTTTTTCTCTAGTTTCTCTACTGCTCTCGTCCGTGTTGATACAGACGACACAAGTATTTATCATTTAATTGAAGTGTTCCTAAGCATGATATCTACAACCCACAAAACGAGGTGTTACACTGCTTTCAACCCCCTCTACAATAGTTACCTTTTCCAACTTCGAGCCTAGACACCATCCAATATGTAAAACCTTTGAAATAACCGGCATTTTCTGGGGCAGGTGTAGCTCCTATATACTACAAGAACCCTCGGGGTCATCCTCCATGACTAATACTTACTACAGTACCCAATATCATGTTCTCAGAAAAAAAAAACCATGGCTATCGGTTCGTCATCGTGGTCGGCACGGAAAACCATCCTCGGGCAGCGGCGACCACCGCCGCCTAATTGCCGATCCGTGGCGCTGACACGAAAAATCAATAACCACTAAATGTCGAGCCGACAACCATGCCCGTCGTTTCAATTTCGCTTCAAGAATGTTCATTAAAGGTCAACGGGCTCTAAATTTCATTACATTTTCAATAATTCTATTCAAAACATCAGTGACATTACGACATTTCCTATCAGCTCCTCGAAAAAAGGGACAACTGTTCCTTGTACATTATCCAGAGATGTGCACATTCACCCTTGCAATGTCCAGTATGTCCCTGAGGATTGCTTTCGAGCAACTCTGTGAGAAGCTCACAATCTCACTTAACGATATTATTCTGGATAGCAATAAAATTGAAAAGCTTCCTGCAAAAGGTGTAATCTGGCAACAAGCAGCTTTTTTCCCACTTTTCTCGCCTGAGTGTGAGATTGACCACTCCATTTGTAATTGAAAAAGAGTAGCGGATCAAGCATAAGGCTTATGCGGAATGTGCTGGGGCTGAGAATAAAATGGCGTCGCAATTCTGCAAACCATCCCATAAATGTCGGATGACTCTTTTTGCACTCTGCAACGAAGTCTTTACGACATAAGCTACTGGATGTAAGTATAGCAAAAAACGTGACAGCGCACCTTCGATTCAGAAATTCCCCTCAAGTAATCAATAACGCTCCAAAGGGAGTTGTTCCACGGAATCCTCCCCCCCCCCCCTTCCCAAGTTCTTACCATGTAGTCCCTGCCAAATTTACTGAATTGTGTGCAGGGACTAGTTACGCACATCTCAAAAGGCCACAGGCCCTTCCAAATGTGGGGGAAATAGCGCGATCATATTGATTGCAGCGGCCGTGTCGCGGCTCGCTTCGCATTCTAGTGAACTTGACATGGACCATAACTACGATGGAAATTCCGAAATATCATAGAATACTTATCATCCATCCATACCTAGTCATGATAGAATCTCTAATCGACATAGGATAGCTTGAAAATGTTTGTTTCACATGCTGATGTCAGCTGTGCGCTAAGGTCATCCAGTAAATTCAGTGGCTGAACTTCCGCGCCTTTATTTACAGGCGGCTCCGCCCACCTGCTCGTAGCCGTGCATATCTGTCGCATCTTGGGTAAAAATGGTATTTCTCTTCCATTCTGTTTTGTTTTCTTTGTAGTATTGTCATGTTCGGGTTGGAAAGTCACCTGTTATAGTCGTCACCAACTTTACTGGCGTGCAAAACAGACCGCGGCGCGGCTGCACGCGATCAATAAGATCACCCTGGGTTGGCTTTCGCGGCGTTTTTTTTCTTCCTTGAAAAGCGCGGCGGCCTTGGGAAGCGTGCGCTACGGCTCACATATAGTCTATTAGCCCACGGAGGGCGCCCGATCCGACTTTGTCCGCAACTACGACCTCATCATTTCCTCGGCTAATTGGTCTATTTTTTGCACTTTTTGACATGCATATGGTGTGATCCCTTCCATTCTTATTTTTGCCTACTGCCATTCGCTGAAACATCCTTAAAGACGCATTCTGCGGGCAAAGTCGTAATAGCAGACAAAGTCGGACCAGGCGCCCTCTGTGAGCTAATAGACCATACCTGTCAACAAATTTGGCGACGACTGCGCGGTGAATGTTGAATAAATTACCTACGCGATGCGGTCGTTTTCATTCGATATTGAACAAATAGAACGTCGTAAGACCGCGCCGCACACATCTCCACCTGTTTTTTTTCTTGTGATTTCGTTGAATATTATATAATATGATATTAAAATTGAACTAATCGTTTTCGAACCAAGTTTTTTCGATATGTTGTTATCCAACAATGACTGCTAGGAGTTCACTCTGGACCAAATAGCCATTATCGATTGATTCGTTCCACGCGTGGTTCATTATAAACAGCTACGCCAACCACGCCAAACCATCGCCATTAATCAGTGTCGAACGCGTAGACGGGTATAATTTCCTCCGCTGGCGTCTGCAGCTGTGTGCACTATGCAAGTCTCCTCAGTGCACTTATTTTCGAGATCTCTGCTTAACAGCTAAGCAGCACCTGCCCCACTAAAACCCAAACAACCGCAGAGTGCTCTTATGACTATCACATATTAATATTAATCTCATTCCCAATATACCAGCAGATGCTTTTAAAGTCTTTTAAGCTGGTAATGTCCCGTAAATTATGGTCCTCTAATGGATTGCAGACACTTTTAAGCAATAGTAATCTAAAAATCCAGCAATGCAACCGCAACAGCATTGTGGATTGCAAGAATTCTTTCTGTCACGACCAAATTCAAAATTAAGCGGGATAGGTCTGTTGCTATAGGCATGGCCTACGTCCAACAGGGTAGGGAGCCCAAATTTCAAGATTCCGCGTCGAACAGAGCACAGGTTCTGCAGCTGCCTGCAGTGTTTCGAGGAAACACCATAGCTTTTGAGATCGACTATGAATGTAGCCGAAATTTGTATCTTTTTTCCTTTTCCCGCATAATTTTTTAAATGTCTTCCATAGAAGACGGCGTAGGAGGATTTTAGAAAAACAGAGGAAAAACGAGCGCAAGAAAAGATGCAGTACCTGCCATACCAACAAGACAAAACATATTTGCCTGCCGTTTAGCGAACAAATAGCAGCTATATGCACGAAGTGCCTAACAGCAGCTGAACCCACTTCTTCTGAAAGAACCTGTAGGTGTCTCATTTTTTTCATTTTCCCTACTAAATACTTCAAAAAAAAACTTTGAATCAATCTTTCAGTTTTTGTACAGAAGTAGTTAGAATATGTTTTTGCAAATTTTTATAGTCCTAGCTTGCATATACATGCATTACAGTCCATTAGAAATTATTGAGATTTTTTCGCACCCTCCCTATGAGAAACGTGTCATGGCGTGCAAGCGTGGCTCCACCCCGCATGCGTCATTTCACGCCACAGCATCGCAACGCATGAAATCTATGGTGTTTGCTTAGATGTGAGTCGTTGCTAATGCGCCCTTTAGTCTTTCAATTATTGATTGACACCTCACGTCAACATGTTGACGTTCAGCACGACATTTCATGTGATTGTTGTCAGTTTTTCCGTTCTACGCCGATATGTACCATGTGAAAATGCGTAGGAACGTTCGCGAAAACATAACCTTTGAATAGGGCAGACTGCCAGTCGTTTCGTCCCTCCACGCCGTTGTCCGTAAAGGTCACGCTCGGCCGAGATCTTTGAAATGGGCTGGATTCACTAGTCAGCACGAAGGGCATGTGCGGCCGGGGGTAGTCGTGAATCCTTGCCTCCGTTCATTCCTACATCATTCTCCAGTTTTCTGCTATTATTTTCGACATTCCTCCTGCATTTTTTTTACAATAAGCGGCTAAAGTTCAGGCTCAGTCCTGCTACGATCTGAGCATAATTAGCTACTAATACATTGTTCATTGTCTGCCACTGTTAATTATCGTGCACCTACACTTAGTTATCACTGATGACTTAATTAGGTAACCCTTGGCCAAAAAGAACCCTTAAAAGTTGAACATCTCGACCAAAAGTCGACTTGGTCACGTGTTTGCACGAGCCAAGCGCGCGGTGAAAGCAGCTGACATCGATCGATTGAAAGCGATCGATATTTCACTCCAGTGCTGTAGGACACCTGCAAAACATGTTTGGCGAAGTTTGAACCAAACAGGTTGCTTCCTCCATTGGAAGGTCTATGGTCGGTTCCAAAGAACGATGATACTTGAGTATTTGTGCACACTGACGTACGTTTCTCCCGGCTGTCTCCTCAGTACCCCAGAGTTTCTCGAATTCTTTGTTTTCTCTTATGTCTACCCAGCTATCCTTCCCTGGTGGGAAAGGCCATACTCTATGATTACTTTCACTCATCAGGAATAGCCACCGAAAAAGGAGAACTAAATGTCAAAACGTTTCCATTGCGTTGTAAAATTCAACGTAGCACCAAATTACACCCCATAAAAATACAATGCATAATCTATTGTCAACGTAGCACCAAATTACTTAAATTATTGTCAAGTATGTCAGCAGGCGCTTTGTTGCATCAAACTGTGTGCACTACTTCGCAAAAGACGCAAAGCAGACAACGATAAGCTCTGCTACTCGTTTCTTAAAGAGTACATTGGCGTCTTAAAGGGTCCTGTGTGGCATGGAATCGGCTAAAGTATCTACCTTATGCGGAAGTGGTTGTTCAATTTCTCGCTCTAATTTCAAAGCAAATCACTCACGAAACTGCTAATGTGCTAGAAATAAAGTTAATTGTAGCTCTGGATACAAAACCACGTTAGTTTCTACATTTACACCTGCTGTAGGTTACATTATTACCATGAGCCCTTTAAGTCTATATCTTTCGCAAGTAATTACATTAGTAAACATTTGTAGGCACAGGTGAAATATGCCATTAGGGAAGTTCTTACATAGTCATCATGCTCGCGACCTCACCACAAAAGTGCATTCAGCGAACCCCTCACCACGTGTATTGATTCTTGAGCGGAATTTCCGCCTTAATGCGTGAGTTTACTCTAGGTGCCCTCGTGTTCGACTGTGTACAATTTCGTACTTGTTGACAATCATCATATAACTGGTTATCATGAGGCGTACGATAACCTGCCGTTTTCTATTTACAGCAGATTTTATGAGGTAGTTTTCCTATGGGGGACAGTTCAGACAAAAACAATGGTATTGACAACCGACTACTATTACTACAGTACGAAAAACGACGAAGAAATCATTAGTAGTCAAAGGAAAATGTGATTTTTTTCGCCCATGCCTTTAATCCGGTGATACAACCTATCTCTAATAAATGTGCGCTAGGAACGCAGCCCGAACAGCGTAATGCTTCAAGTAGAAGCCGTGACAGCGTCCCCTCCCACTTGCTGTTTATCCTTCCCTCAATTGCTGCCATCCTTCAGCAGTTACTGCTAAAAGGACGAACGCTTAAGCAGCAGTTGAGGAGTGGACGGCACGAAATGGGAGCAGATGCTGCTAGCATTTCTACTCGACGCGTAACTCCGTTCGGGCTGCTTTCCTAGGCGTATTTATCAGAGGTGGGAGAGTCATGTGGTCGAGCGCGCTATACCGCATGCAATTTATCGCTCTGGTTGTCTGCGCATCCACACATTCCACTGATATCACAGTCCTCACTCTCGTCCAACTCTCCTGTTTCTTGTTCTAACCTGTTCAAATAAGTGCTGAAGCCAGTGCGCGTGAGCCTTGACAGCAGACTCTTCTGCATGTCAAAAGATATGATTTGTTACAAGAATTGTTGATAAAGAAGATAACTTCAAAGTACGCATTTGTCATGCGGCATTCATTGGTGTGCAATAGGCCCCTGCTCTTCACATCTGTTCGTTCTTCCCCAACTCTAGTGGACGTCTAGTTATGTAGAGTTTGTCTTGTGGTGTTGTTTCTTTTTTCTTTTGAGAACTTCTTACTTTTACTACTTAGTCTGTAGTACAATTTCTGTAGAGTTTTGATTGTTACGCTGTTCAGAGTATGTACGTACGTATTATCATGCAACCAAACATGCTTTTGATTGTAATGAAATCGACTTGTGTTCTTGTCCAGGTCTTTGTAATTGAACTCAGGGAAGAAAAAGGTCTTGTTTTTGTAAAAATCTTGCTCTATTATGTTTTTCTGTTTGACTTTGATTGATCTATGTATAACGCATGGAATCTTATGTTCAAAGAATTGCAAGCTCATGTAGTGCATCTCACGACAATAGCTGAGTGTTTATGCATCAATCAGCGACTCGGACATCCCTCGCACTAAACGCAGAACATTACAGAATTGTGAATACGAAGCATCGTAACGAAACAAGTTATATATGTACCACTGCTGCACTTATGTTTTTGGATCATGGTCACTTTTTTGGGCCGCAACCACACAAATCTTTTTTACTCTTTTTTTCTGTCGGACAATTGTCCCCAGCGAAACGCACTACAATGCTGCTTATATAATTGTGGCAATTTTCGCATGTTTTTCTCGCGTTTTCCAAATGATTTCCGCGTTTTTCATTCTTCAGTCCTCCTACATTTCAAATATGGATATTTCCGTGATAATGTCCAAAAGTAATGGATGGAATTCTCTTTGTTTTTCTGTTTCATTTCCGGATCTAGTACATCGTGGCTTCGAACCACTGATGTAGGATTCCACAAGTTAGAAATATGTACAGATATCTGAGGGCTTTCATAGTCAGCTGCATTCTGTTTACCATATTCCGTATCACATTTACTATTAGCTTCCAGCTGGCTATGATGCGAAATTAGTGAAAATTGTAATTTTATGCACAGCCTCCACACTCCCTTCGTTTTCGAGATAGGCCATAGCTGCAAAGCTTGCGCTTCCAACACCACGGTCCGTTCCGAAAATAACTGTTGATGAGTGACTGCGCAGAAATTAGCAGTTCTTACGCTAAACAGCAAGCATACAAGCCATGCTTCTTTTTTCTTCGTCGCCGTGTAGATACCGCATGTTTTCGCGCGCTCCCCTTTTCTCTAATTTCTCTCCAACTCTCGCACCTACATCACCACATGGAATCTGAATGTTTCTCAGGAGTCTGGGCAGGAGCCAATGTGTTATGACTAAGTACTGCCCACGTCCTTTAAATATGACTCACAACAAAGATTTTCGAAATCGAGGTTACGAAATTCATATTTAACCTCTACTGCTTCCTTGGGAAAGGCACTCCTGACGGAGTTATGTTGGATTCCTTCTCTAATTATCACCTTCATTCTTTGCACGACAATCTTTCAACGGCCTAATAATTCGCCATTGGCACTAGCATTCCACTAGACGTCGACAATCGATCGACAGCCGATGCATTGCGCTCGTTCAACGCATGCACTTATCAGCTCCTGGTCCCCTCCTTTTCATTTTACGACCATTTAAGAATGCATTGTGATAGGCCCCGTTCTACTGCATAAAATGGCTACTGAATATTGACATCTGGCACTTTCGTTTTTAAAAAAAAAACAAGTAGAGACGCAGAGCCGATCTCTTATTCTCTGGTCGCGGTCGCTCGTTTGATTAGTCCACGACGTCTCATCAGAGAACGACCACGAATGTACTTCGGGTTCCACACTTGGGTACTGGGAACAAGAATTCCAATCTTGGGGTAGTACATGGTAATATACCCACTAATTATACATTAGTGCTATTTCCAGAAGTATAATAAGTACGCATAGCAGGAGATTTTTAGGAACTGAGTATTCAGCTAGCACTGTGGTCCATCAATTTTTGAACTCCAGCACCAGATAATACTAAATCAATAAAAAAACACGTTCGAAAACAATAGTTTGAACAGCGCTCTATTTACACATCCGTCACAAGACCCGTCTCCCTATTTCGGACACAGAGCAATATTGATTTGCTATTATTTTTTCCTATTTGAGAAAAAAAACCCGACATTATAATAGCAGAGCCATGGTTCTTCATGTTCCCGTGAAGCTTTAATTACGTTTTTTCTCCTTTCCGTCGCAGCACACACACTAATAATAAACTTGTGAGTAACCCATCCAGTATATTGCAGATGGAAAGTCGTCTCTATTGGACGAGTTCACCGCATGATCATTCCTTACCATGTGAATTCATAACTGGTCGACCTTGTCACAGCTTGTATAGGCCGGATCCACCAAGAAGTCTTGACGATTCCGACTACGATTCACCGTCTTCGGATTACGCGCCTCATTCACCAGCTTCGCCCCATCCTGGGACACAGCGGCACGAATACCATTCGTTGAAATTACTCGGAGAAGGTGGGATATAATCTGTGACTAACCAGGATAGCATGCTGGTTCTTTCGCAGCTATATTTAGCTTGGAATCATTTGTTTCTCCTAAAATTTCGGGCTGTCAAAGCGCCCTAGTCTTTGGGAAAAAGCAAGCAATTTGAAATGATATGTTTCTCTCCACGAGGATTTTCTTTCAAGAATTTGAACTTTTGAATTTTGTGGCTTGTACCTCGCTTCACCAAGTTTGGCGCTGAGAAAAACAGAATATTTTAAGTCGGTTTTCTCGACAAAGCACGTCTGATCCCCCGTATTTAGCAGAATTTTTCGGCATTTATGAAAAAAAAGAAACCTCCATTAACGCTACATGGAGTATAGAGGCCTTTGCTTCTCCATCGACGGGCGAGATCGGTTCTACAGGCTGTTCCAAGCGTCATGGCTTAGACATAATCGATATATACTATCAAAACCGATGTCGCCCGAACGTTGGTGACGTTAGGTGCTATACTTCACGCTAAGTATTTCTGCACCATTGCATCATAAGAAAATCATATGTCACTGCGTCAGGTTGCACTTTCGTAATTCCTAAACACAGGGACTAAATGTTATGTCCTTTCATGGAATATGATGTTATTTTGTGATTATTGTGAGATATTCTCACGTAATTGTTTTCGAATAAGGAAAACATCTTCGTGTAATATAAATGGCGCTATAGTCGCATTGCAACACAATACAAACGAAGCGTCGACTCAAAATTCTGTGAAGTGCATTACAGAACCACACTTCAAAGACCAGGATGATACTTTGGTGTTTCTTTGTAATGATCTGCTCATACATCAATGTATAACTCGAAAAAAATTATTGCATCATTATTTAATGTTCTACGTCATGTAACTGCGTATTCCATAAATTTCGCTGGATTTTATGCGGCTAGCCTTGCTTCGACCCTATCTTCCTTAGCCTGGTACTAACACCTATTGGTTTCCTAATGATAATGTACAAACAACAATTCCCACGTAGAACATGATAGCTTAGAAACAAAAGTTAGCTTGGGTGCTGCATTTAAGGAAGACAAATGCTTTCGAGTGCCGCCTGCGTGCCATAATTGCACGACAGTGGAGAGATAGACGTCAGACATGACAGAAGAAAGTGCAAAGATGGGGAGCGGGTGCACAATACAAAGAGAATGTGCATATGGCACGAAGTACTTATTTGCCCTCACTCCCCAGCACAGCGTCGCGGAATACCGACTAATTAAGTAGTTCTTTGAGTTCTTTCCACGAAAGGGTGGAAAACATTAAGAATTTCTCGAATTGCGATCAAGTAAACTCGACAACTATACTAGAGCCTAACACATTGACAACCTATACCTCGCCTACATTATAGTTCTTGTCAAAAAGACGGATTGCATGTGCGGTTTCGTATCGTCGTTGCCCCAAGATTGCGGCGGGACCTCGATCCTCTCACTTGGAGTATGCTCTCTCCGCCGGAATCCATCTTCTTGAGAAGGACTGTACCATTTGGGAAAAGCATGCAATTATTCAAGCAGTGAGGGTGGAATCCGTTCCGCCCGTTACCTCTAGTCGGTGAAGCTGACGAATTTGCGGACTTGGGCATACACAACAGTACAACAGCGCTATGCACGCTATGCTGGACACGCTCAAGTCCGCAAATTCGTCAGCTTCATCGACGCTCATGGTAACTAATGGGGGAAATCTCACCAAAACTGGTAGAAGAATCGTTTATAGCTGACCAAAGTTGTCTTGGATGTATTAAAGTGGGCTTTTGAGCGATCAAAACTATCCATAACAAAGTTCAATACGCCGCTACCAGTTAACAGTCGCACTTTGCGCGCGGCGAGCAGAGAACATTCACACTGGCTGGCTGCCAACATCAAAGGACACTCAACGACGCCGGCCACGGTTGTTTGCACACTTGTACGCGCAAGATAGGGGATTTGAAATCGCGCTAACTCAAACATGGTTTTTCAGGAGCTTATGGCGAGGTTCATCTTATTCGAAATCCATTCGATCGTAAATACATTCCTGATGATGTCATTGCACTGAAAGCTATCGACCTTGAACATCGTCGCGAGGATTCGAAGCAGAAATTTCGGAATGAGGTATTTTTTCCTACACTTTGTCACTTGAAAGTGTTCGCTTTGATGCAGCAGTTTTATCGTTTTAGGTAGCTCTGCAGAATGCGTTGACCCCTTTACGACATCCGAATATCGTAAAGTGTTTTGGGTCCAATTACGAATTGGAGTTGAATCAGCTGCAAATTTTTCTGGAATACGTCAATGGAGACGATTTGCGGACTATAATACGTAAGTATTCCATCCATAGAAAGTGGCGTCGAATTACTGGAAATTAGTGGGCGAAATGCATAGAGGAAATCTCTCATTTAACAGATGTGTTTGAAGGCGCAAATAAAGCAGAGGAAACGCAATGACACTATAACCTCTGTAGATCTCTTTCCTAATTGCAAGTCTAGGAAGTAGAAGGTGTCAGAGTGTAGGGAAGAGGGGAATATGCTAAAACTGCAAGCATCTCCACCCCCCTCCTCTAGATCGTCATCAACCCGCATTTCTTCACTGAACTATTCAAAAGATCACGTTCTAGGTCGAAGCTCTGATATGAACGAGTGAAGTTACCGCTTACTTTTTCTATCGGAAACGCGAAAATTTTACAGAGCCAAAAAAGTTAATGCATACACGGGAATGTCTAATGTATACAAAGGAGGAATGATTGTTGGGAAACATGGTTTTTTGTGGGTAATTTCCGAAGGACATTCCCCTCTGAATCGCTGTTTTCTCTCAGTGGAATCCACAGTTTTCGTTTCTCTCGCCATTTCTCGTGATGCGATTAGGCTTAGCCATGTGAGGGTTTACACCACAGCATTTACTGAACTCTACTAGGAATACTACATCATATCGAAATAACTTGAGCAAGCAATCTCTTGGTTTTTGTTTTTTGACCTGTGACTCACTGCAAGCATTACGGACGAGCACTAGTTGTTATGACGAAACGGGGTCGAAGAATCAGCAAATATTCGAGGCTAATTTGTACAATTTCAAGAAAAGACAATAAATTTAATTATTTCCGCTTGAGCAACTGCGTCGCGTCAAGCGGATGACGAGCGATTGTTTGGGTCAACTTTACTCTGATACCGCTCGTGTATTATAGTTAGATAGTTATGTTAAGGAATTTTAAAAAAGTAGTAAAAAATTAAGGTTTAGGTGTAGTTTCCTCTGCAAGCTCTTTCAAACATCATAAGCTGAGGTATGGATGCAAATTTTGACTCACAAGCAGTTTCATTTGGTTTGAAGATGCGATTTTGGTCAGTTCAAGGCGCCTTACATTCCCTTCATTTTAGCCAATGCCAACATATGACGTTTCACGTAATTCTTCATATAGTGATTCATGCAATTCTATATATTGCTTTGTAATCCTAGGCTCAAAACGTCGGGGATGCATTGATGTGCGCCGAGCTCGTGACTATTTCCGCCAGCTGATTAGAGGAGTGGATTTCTTGCATCGCTTTCAAGTGGCACATCGTGATCTCAAGCCCGAAAATGTGATAGTAAACAATAACGGTAAGTGCGACAATGTATTAGCGATAAGGAATCTCTCGTCTGATCCTCTGCAAACTGCTGTCTGCAGATAAGAGTTGAGAAGAATGTGAGACAGCCTTTTAGCCCAACTCTATCTGTCGTTCCTAGAATCATCCTTCTATATTTAAATTTAATTTCACTTATTCAATTAGGTTTGTTGAAAATCACCGACTTTGGCATGGCTACTCAAATACAGATAACAGCTGACAATACAGAAGTCCCGCTGGATCGAATGTGTGGCACTCGTGAATTCATGTCACCACAGATGTTCAAAAAGAAGTATCTGTGAGTTATTCAACTGTCGTTTTTTTCCCAACCGTCTCGGAACTGACGGCAGCTGTGCACAGCGTGTTTCCATTTGTTGCGCGAAAATGCGAGCGTGTAGGTAAAAACGCTAGACATCGAACTGTGATTAGTAACCAAACGTTTCTTCATGACGTTATGTAAGTAAAGCTGATGTGCCAGAACGTAGTGAGCGTAAATCGCAACTATCCTTGGTTATTTTACGTAGAAAGTCTTCACAACTACCTTCTTCAAGACTAAAGTTGTAATATCGTGGAAAGGCTCAATACCCAACTGAAACGCGTTCAATGTGGTCAGAAAAGCCTGAAATCTGCTTCATCTACAACGTTTTGCGCTGTAGATGGATCAGATCCTAGGCTTTTGCTCGGCCACATTGCTCCTAAGATCGTCTGCTCTCAATAAAACTGGTGGGTAGTATTTCCGGGTGTACATGAACTGTTCATGTTAGAGTGGTTGGAATTCGACCACGTGCGCTGCCACTAAAGATAACATTTTTGAGGGAGTGAATGGATCAATACTTTGTTTTCAGAGGTTCTAAAAACGATGTATGGGCAACTGGTGTTATCCTTCTGCTGATGCTAACAGGAAAAAGACCGTGGAGAAGGGCACGGAAGTAAGTGATCAGAGACTTCATGTCTTCATCAGTCTGTTCTGTTTAAGTTCTATCAAAGTGTTACTGTTCAGTTGTTGCATTAAACTTTTACTTTTAAAGATTTAAGCTTTGGGCGACTTCACTGACCGCATGCCCATGTACCTAAGGCCAGAGTCGGTCAGTGAACCCTCTTTGACTCTGTAGAATCGGTTCTCATTGTGACATTTGGATTTGGTCTATTCCAACAAACTGCTTCAATTTTTAGAAGTGATCGTCAGTATTACGAATGGGCAGACGGAAGGACATTACCACGTCCATTCGATCGGCTGACGCCTGCAACGCTCGGTTGGTGCAATTTTATGTTTTATGTCACCTCTGCAGCACATGCAAACGCTACTGCAGGGAGTTAACCGTTTCTTTCGCCTTGCATGTGTGCACGCCTTCATTCTTGGAAATCTGATGCAAACCGATGCCTTCAGCTTCTACCGGCACAAGTTCTTAGATTCTTATTGGATCGTCGATCTTTATTTGTCTCCAACAGCTTTATTATTTTGTTTTCCCATGCTTCTGTTGTTTGTTTGCTTCGAGCTGGCATGTTGTTGATTGTTGGTTAATCGAATTGTTTTCAGAGATAGTGGAGTATGTTTTGAACGTCAATGAGCACACCCGCCCATCGTGCGATGACATTCTCGAGCATTCGTGGCTGGCCTTATAACACATAGCTCCAGGAGGCTCAACGAAACGGCCTCATTCATCTAGCACGATTGCTAGCGTGTGCAGCGCGTTACTGCAGCAAATCCGCGTGCTTCACGTGATTCGCAGCTATGACTAAGTAAACTCCACTAAATAAGTTGTTGCCGCCGTTGTGCTTCCTTATTACTCATCGCTCAGAATTCTGCAGATGTTCTAACATAAAGTTCAGGGTAGATTATTTGGTGATCGATTTAATTGATGGCACGTACACCTCACATAAACAAGTTTGCTGAAGAGTTGTTTTTACGGAAATTGATCGCCAGATAGCCTTGCCCCTATTAAGCCATTCCTCAATACACGGACTTATTATTGGGTGTTCCGTGATACATTATCACTCTTCATTACTCCAAAATGTTATGAGTGCATAGTTGTTTTCCAGTATCGGGGACATGTGAGTAAATATGCAGCAAATCGCATGATTTCCGCCCCGTTTCTAAGCTCAGAGCTCTCTAATCGATGACACCTCGGTTGTTGCTGTACAATCTGGTAGGATTAGTGTCAGCCAGCTCTATGTATTGCGTTCGTTTGCCGTCACATGTCCCGATTCAGGACAACGACTAAGTAATGCATGTGTTCGCTAGAGAAAGTCGTTATTTTCTACATCCATATTTAAGCGGCGGCGGTGAAGTCGCTGTGTTTTTGTAATATTTTCGATTTTTAATGTTTGTTTCGTATTACTCATCGAGTCTTTCGCATATTTTGTGTTTATTGGTGATGTGATCTCAGTCACTTATATAAAATGTGACGAGTCATACAGTCATTCTACCGCGCTGGGTACATTTCTTTTATTGATTTCGTCTGATCTTCGCTGGTCGTTATGTTCTTCTGTTGCTGGGTATGATCAATATGTTTGTACGTGTCAGACGTGTGCCTTTTCGACGAGTTGTGTTGTTTTTGCGTTTTTCTTTCTGTTCATCGAGCATCCCGCTCTCGTAGAGTCATTCTCCTCTAGCAAATCGCTGTTTCGTTGGTGATGTAAAGAAAATTAGAAACTAAGAAAATAGAAAAATAAAATATTTCTTTAAGAGAGCGATATGTTAGCTTCTGAACGGTTTATTACTTCCAAGTTCGGTTCATCACTTTCAAATTTCATTTGTATTTTTCAACAACATGTTCATCCAGCTTTTCTCTCCAGAAACCAAAAATGCTATTGCATGTGTTTGCTTTATTTTGGGGTTTCCCCGTCAAATAACGCGCGACACAGTATTTCAGCCTTGTAAACAAGGTCTCTGATGTCTAGAAGTGCGGGTATTCGTTGTTCAACAAAAAGAAACAAACATGTTAGACGAAATGAAAACACTCAGGCGCTTTTAACTGCTGGCGTTCAGAGCACATACGCAGACATTCCCGCGTTTTTTCTCTTTGAACAGGAGGCGCTTTGAGCAAGGGTGCAGCTGCACTTCCAGCAGCTACAACTCAAGCTTGGCTGAGTATTTTCATTTCACACCCGTTTTCCAGCGGCATTGCCAGTACTACTTGGTTTCAATTTTTTCTTTTTGAAATATTTTCTAATGCAAATTCCCCTTCTCGCACCCCCTTCTTCCCCTACCTCTCCCTCTCTTCCTAAGATAAAATCACATTGGTGACAAAATGCATTTGTATTCATATTGATGTCAACTATTAACATTTTCAGTACTACAGCTGTGTAAGTCACATTTAACAGTTGATTAATGATCATATTATTTGTGCTATCTTGAAATAAGTTACTTCTATTGGGAATAAGCTTTTGACGTCAAACTTTTCATTGCCTAAGGATTAGCCAGGGAAACGGCATTACTACTAGGTAAAAACCTTCTTTCGACGGTATTCTAGCCAACTTTTCGGCTTTCTGTGTGTTATTGGTGAGAGGGGGCTTTTTGCGTGCAACTAAGTGCAACATCGCTAGAACATTACAAAGCCCCGCCTTCTTTGGCTTCAATATCGGTGCAAGTGATATTGCAGACGCGTTTGTGTCACATGGCCATTCTACAATCGAAATTAACTTTTTCTTCCCGTATTTCTTCCCATGCATACCTATAACTACCTTCCTGCTGTCATTTATTTTAGCTGACTGTTGCATTATAATCCACAGAGAAAATGGACTCGACTCAGTTTTTCGGTCTCTTTTCATTATCGGAGTTCATTTTCGTTGGAACTCTCATTTCCGCACCGACAGGTGCTCCGATTTCTTTCTCTTTTGCGTTCTATTAATTCATATTTTTGATGATCCTGGTCCATTAATGACTTTCGCTAACGTTGGCCTCACATGATTACGTGCCACTAACGCAACGATTTTACGCTGCAGGTGAAAAATCTGCACGCTTTGCAGGCACGTTTGCTTGCTACGTGGCAGACGGCTTCAGCAGATCCATAAGTGAATCGGACTGGCCAAGAGCCCACATATTCTAATTAACAGTATGATAGTTCTTAATTTGCTGTTCATGTTGAGAACGCATTTGGTTTTAGTTTTATCTCTTTTTTTGTCTTCGGTCTTTTTTTCAAGGTGTGGTGGGCCATTTTTTGTTCAATCCCATGGTGCATCATGAACCACTACACTAGGGAACTCCAAACGGCCATGTGCAAGGGGCGGGACCGCGGCGTGGCGTGGAACTCGAGTTCTCTGCTGTTGGCAGAAGCAGACAACCAGAGCCAACATGCAGAGCCCCTGTTTCTCTGCCTAGAGAGCCGCGCCGCGGTCCCTCCCCTTGCACACGGTCGTTTGGAGTTCCCGAACAGTGTGAGTGCAGCCAGACTAGGTGCACCGGTTGTGATGAATCGCGGTGAGGAAAGGGGAGGGAGGGGGAGGGCGGTGCTGCTGCTCTGTGATTGGTGCAACCAAACACTCCTTCTCCTTCCCAAGTTTCAACGTCAGTGTACAGTCTGGTAGGGTAGAGGTGGCACCTGGATCGACTTTGTCCGCAATTACGACATCGTCCCGAAGTCGGGCAAATAATCAAATTTTTACACTTTTTTGATACGTATGTGGTGTGATTCCTTCCACTCTGATGTTCCCCTACTGCCATTCAGTGAAATCTCCTCCAAGACACATTTTGCGGACGAAGTCGTAATTGCAGACAAAGTCACCTCAAGTGCCACCTCTGCTCTACCAGACTGTACTTACGCGAACTCATATATCTGCACAAATTTGAACACGAATGGAGAACGAATTGACATCAAAGTGCGAAGCGGCTGCTTGAATGCACAAATTTTACTATAGGAAAGTACATTTCCAACTAGTTCAGTCGGACAGCTCACCTAATTACTTTCGCTGTGACCTATTGCAAACGTAACTGTAGTGAATATTACGTCAAATTCGCACTTTCACCTTCGTTCTAATACATCGTCACGTATGAGCATTTGTAAAGTGTCAAAAAGTGATGCCTCAACGGTTTTATAGTTCAGTGGTTGCACTTTCTCCACTTTGTTCTTCTTCAAGAACTATTTCTTCAAGTGGCCTATGTGTCGGTTTTGTAGCGAACCAGGACAATTTGCATGGTACAATTTTGAAAGCAGCAAAAATTCCTTCAAAACAAGTTACTTCTGCCAAATAAGTCACATGTTTTGAGAATCAGCCCCATTTTTTCTCACCAAAATACCATCGAATGATGACTTTCTGCTCGTTTTCTGCGCTGGCGACTTTTTACGAGTTTATTGCATTTTAGCTGTTGAGTTCTAAATGACAACACATTAACATCTATCGATATCAGTTGATCATTTGCTGCCGCTATTCATCACCTTAGCACACATTACTTCTTGTTTTGTAGGCGCCTATATTAATGCTTCCCAAAATATCTTCTTGAAATTCATATTCTTCACAGAAATTAGTCTAGTTTTGCGCTCTGAAGGTTTTTTCGTGACTAATTAGGGTCTTACCTTTTTTTGTCTCTTTACCTGCGATAACTATCTACTGTAACTATTCTAGTTAACCACGTGTTGAGCCGCAACTAATTGAATCACAACAGCAAACAATACTTTTCAGAATTTCAGATAATGGAACTGCCCTTAATTAATCGTGATCATATGGATAACGGGTATTCTTCCGGCTGTTCGCCTTTCTCTGCGGATTCTGGTTACTCTGACGGGTCGGAAATCGATTACCCACTGGAACAACCGAGAAGCGACAGTATAAAGTCGTGCGCTAGTAGCGACGATGGTTCTTACCGATCTAGTCCTACTCCTGAGAATCAGCCGATACGTTATAATGTTATAAAACATCTTGGTTCAGGTAGGCACCGAAATTTTTGGAATCGTGCATTCTTTTGGAATACAACTTGTTGGCTTTTAGGAAGCTTCGGTGAAGTTAGTCTCATTAGTAATCCGCTGAGTCATAAGATGTTATCGCGTCGTGAAATTGCCATGAAACGCATTAATATGGCGAGATTAAATGAAAAACAACGAGAGGAGGTAGAGTATGAGGTGAGTTTTGATCCCTTCACGTTGCAGCGCTCGCTGGTCCATGTTTGCGTGTCGTGCCAGCCTCTGATGTTGTTCCCGTATTCATGTAAAACATATAGGACAATAAGCAGTAGAGATAGGAAACCTCATCCAGTGGATTTCATCTGGACGTGAACATATAGGTGCCTTGCTTGAATTCAATTATTTTGATTAGGAAAGTTACTGATAAGCAGCTTTAGTAGTTTAGCTATTCAAAGGCAGGGGTCTACCTCATTCTCGTGGTTGAGCTAATGGCAGATTCTGCATCTCCTGGACATGCTGATTCCAGCGGTATACATGAATTGTCTCAAAACGGTCTTTGAACCCGTCTTCCGGTAAGGGGGGGGGGTCTGTAACAGTTTACTAATCCGAGTTGACGTGAGAAGCCGTTGATCTTATCGGTTGGACACGCCACGACTCGTTGGCCAACGCTGCAGCCGTGGCAGGCAGCCAGCACAGCGATCGAAATTTGGAGGATCCGCCTCCGGGCTCCAAAAATGTAGCCAGTTCGACCCTTTCAAAAGTGGGGCCTTCGTCGCTTTTGAGCCTGTTTATGTACATTAATTAGTGGGATCAACATGCCGAGGTCTAGGATATGCTGATACTTCCAACAGGCGGAATGAGGTGGGCCCCTGCTTTTAGCGGAGCTTTTGCGATTTGCATAGTAACATTACGAGGAAAAGCTTGAGGTTTGATTCTCAACTTATGGGCAAACTGTATTTATAATATTCTATAGCGCTAATGCTTGCACCAGGCTCATTAGAATCGTTTACACCTAAGTAAATTAAAGGGTAATTCTTCTAAGTACTTGCGCGTAATGATTGGTTAATGCTATTTTGGATAAAATTAGATCTTTCAAATAATGTGCTTTGCGGTATTTTCAAAAATAGGGCGGTGAAAATATTTTCTGCTGAGACACCAAACATCATACTTGATTTTTCATAAAAGATTCGTTGCTAATTGGAATGAGAGTGTAAATAATCCACATACATAATGCAGAGACCTGTTTTTGCAGGTGGCTTTACATGAAACCCTCACCAAATCAGATGACAGTCATATTGTACATTGCTATGGTGCATGTGACGACATCGTGATGGAAGAAAAACACATATATTTGGAGTACGTCGATGGCAGTGATCTTTTCGAGTTAGCCAGTAAGTTTTTGTACTCTTCCCATGCAAAACAAAATTTTCAAAGCTAGTACACTCCATTTGTATTTTAGTGAACAAAGGAGGTGTAGGCAAGTCAGCTGCAAAGCATCTCTTCCGACAACTGCTAGAAGGCCTAGCCTTTTTACATGATCTGTCAGTTGCTCATCGAGATATCAAGCCAGAGAACTTGCTTATCGACAGACGCGGTAGGAATTATAGCTGAGGAAACATTAGTAGTTATAAATAACACCATGTTATGCTCAGGTACCCTAAAAATAGCGGATTTTGGCCTTGCTGATTGTTATCGCGAGTCACCTGACGAGCCGGATCGTCGACTTTCACGTATATGTGGATCTTACGAGTATCTATCACCGCAAGTCCTCGAAAATGACTACAGGTAACTAGCCGAGTAAAGACAATGTGTGCCCTTGCTGAGTATGATGTGGTTTGTTTAGTGGACCAAAGAATGATGTATGGGCAGCGGGTTGCGTACTGGTGGTTATGTTGACGGGCGACTTGCCATGGGATAGAGCAGCTCGGTCAGTGATCTCTGAGTAGTTAACAAGTGGAATTTGCGGATAAACATGCTTGCAGAAGTGATCCGTCCTATTCGATGTGGCTTAACGGTGAGCTGCCGCCGAGTTTGAGGAATGTCGATCGTGACGCCTTAGGTGGGTTTTGTCAAGGAAATGTGAGCGCAGCTAACTACAGACTGCAAATGCTATGCTACTTTTTACACATTATTGAGGAAAAATGTGCGTCCTACCATTATTTCCACGAGTTTTGTTCTGCCTTCCTTCTTTTTTCTGGGTTGTGGTACGATCTTGGTAATTCAGCTCAGCGCTTAAGTAGCACTCAAGTAAAGTTTCATAACGAAATAATTTGTAAGAATGTACGGATATAAGACTAAGGAAAGCTCCTATATGCAATAGTTTAGCTGTACTGCTAAGTTCACGAGGGAATAGAGTACAGTGGCACTTTTTGCGGCCACTAGCTGCTACTTAGCTGCTGTCTGCAGAATAGACGTATCAACTTATTCCTACAGTCATGCCCTTCGAGAGGTCGCGGCTAAGTTGACTACGATTAAAGATGTAGTTCGTGAAAAATTGGAACGATAAGGTCGCTTTTGCTTTTTTTTGTATTCGAGAGTTTTCTCTCTCTCTCATTCAAGAGCGATTTCCTCTAAGCAATTGGAAAATGTTGCTTTTAAGTTTGGAAAATAAAAAAGAATGCAACGGGGTAAAGTACTTGGGCACGTTTCAGAACGAAACGAAGTGTATGAATAAAGAATGGGCGATATGAGACACAGTGTCTGCAAATCATATCAAACGATTCTAAACTTCAAGGTCATAATGTCAATGCCCCTCATTATAGAAATCGTACGAGACACGTTAGTGGTCAACGAGGAATTACGTCCAACGGCAAGGGAGCTGCTAAAACATCCGTGGCTTTCATCATCAACTAGTGCGTTAAATTTTGTTTCTTTTTCTCTCTACCTAGCTAAAACTGAGAAGCAGCACCATGGGGACAACTTATGGAGTAAATATTTCTTTCTTCTAGGAAGGAGGTCCAAGAAAATCGACTGCTTGGAGCCTCTGAAGCGAGCGAGGATGCAACACTGCTGATCCTATAAACCAAACAACGGGTATCATTATATGAGAGCGTTAAACGGTCGATGTACGCGGTTCTAGGGAATACGGTTAATGAATACGTGTTTGCTTATTGCAATTTACGGCTGATTTCATATACAAGATGAAATTCAAAACTGTTCTATGTTGAATAACTGAGTAATTTAGACATCATTGTTGAGTTCTTTCATTATGAGCTGATTATCGTTGCCGGGTTAGATCTATGACTGGGTAATTGTGTCCCATTTGAAATTTCGCGGAAATTGATTAATAAAACTTGATCATCTCGATCATTTACCAATCAAACATACTCGAAGTGTGGAAAAGTAAAAAAAAAGAAGAAAATCAGTTAAAAAAAGTTACCAGCCATCACAAGTAACTAACCTGGCGATCTGCTGTTCCAATTTTTGCCATTGCCATTCCAAGAAGTAACGCAATGGAAGGAAATTTGTCAAGAGAAGCCAACACTTCATGTACATGGAATGTGTTGAAGTTCGGCAGATGACCATTTAGACCGAATGCATACAGCATACCAGCGGCAGTTGGAGGTGAGATCTGAAATGAATTATTTACTCTGAAAGGGTTAGTGAAAATACAAATACAATGAAACTAATGGGGAAAAAGCGAGATAGGGCTCCCTTCAACAGAAGAAAGGGGATAAGCTGCTCCAAAGAGTATTTTAAATCAATTCATCTGTAACTTTTGTATGCTTAAGCAAGGAAAGATAACCGGAGAGCTGAAAAAAAAAATCAGACCATGTCCGGAAAATGTACCCGTGGGAAAGGGGTTACCGGTAGGTCAAAGGTGGCACTGTTCCGAGCACTGCACTGCTTGTGCAAAACAGTTGACGAGAGTGGGATTCGAACCCACGCCCCCGAAGGGACTGGTGCCTAAAACCAGCGCCTTAGACCGCTCGGCCATCTCGCCACGGCCAGGATATTTTCATGGCACCCCGAGTTTCGAACTAAATAAAACCTTTGGAAAACTCGGACCATCGAGGGAAATGTCCGGAAAATGTACCCGTGGGAAAGGGGTTACCGGTAGGTCAAAGGTGTCACTGTTCCGAGCACTGCACTGCTTGTGCAAAACAGTTGACGAGAGTGGGATTCGAACCCACGCCCCCGAAGGGACTGGTGCCTTAAACCAGCGCCTTAGACCGCTCGGCCATCTCGCCACGGCCAGGATATTTTCATGGCACCCCGAGTTTCGTACTAAATAAAACCTTTGGAAAACTCGGACCATCGAGGGAAATGTCCGGAAAATGTACCCGTGGGAAAGGGGTTACCGGTAGGTCAAAGGTGGCACTGTTCCGAGCACTGCACTGCTTGTGCAAAACAGTTGACGAGAGTGGGATTCGAACCCACGCCCCCGAAGGGACTGGTGCCTTAAACCAGCGCCTTAGACCGCTCGGCCATCTCGCCACGGCCTGGATATTTTCATGGCACCCCGAGTTTCGAACTAAATAAAACCTTTGGAAAACTCGGACCATCGAGGGAAATGTCCGGAAAATGTACCCGTGGGAAAGGGGTTACCGGTAGGTCAAGGGTGGCACTGTTCCGAGCACTGCACTGCTTGTGCAAAACAGTTGACGAGAGTGGGATTCGAACCCACGCCCCCGAAGGGACTGGTGCCTAAAACCAGCGCCTTAGACCGCTCGGCCATCTCGCCACGGCCTGGATATTTTCATGGCACCCCGAGTTTCGAACTAAATAAAACCTTTGGAAAACTCGGACATCGAGGGAAATGTCCGGAAAATGTACCCGTGGGAAAGGGGTTACCGGTAGGTCAAGGGTGGCACTGTTCCGAGCACTGCACTGCTTGTGCAAAACAGTTGACGAGAGTGGGATTCGAACCCACGCCCCCGAAGGGACTGGTGCCTTAAACCAGCGCCTTAGACCGCTCGGCCATCTCGCCACGGCCTGGATATTTTCATGGCACCCCGAGTTTCGAACTAAATAAAACCTTTGGAAAACTCGGACCATCGAGGGAAATGTCCGGAAAATGTACCCGTGGGAAAGGGGTTACCGGTAGGTCAAGGGTGGCACTGTTCCGAGCACTGCACTGCTTGTGCAAAACAGTTGACGAGAGTGGGATTCGAACCCACGCCCCCGAAGGGACTGGTGCCTAAAACCAGCGCCTTAGACCGCTCGGCCATCTCGCCACGGCCTGGATATTTTCATGGCACCCCGAGTTTCGAACTAAATAAAACCTTTGGAAAACTCGGACTATCGAGGGAAATGTCCGGAAAATGTACCCGTGGGAAAGGGGTTACCGGTAGGTCAAGGGTGGCACTGTTCCGAGCACTGCACTGCTTGTGCAAAACAGTTGACGAGAGTGGGATTCGAACCCACGCCCCCGAAGGGACTGGTGCCTTAAACCAGCGCCTTAGACCGCTCGGCCATCTCGCCACGGCCTGGATATTTTCATGGCACCCCGAGTTTCGAACTAAATAAAACCTTTGGAAAACTCGGACCATCGAGGGAAATGTCCGGAAAATGTACCCGTGGGAAAGGGGTTACCGGTAGGTCAAGGTGGCACTGTTCCGAGCACTGCACTGCTTGTGCAAAACAGTTGACGAGAGTGGGATTCGAACCCACGCCCCCGAAGGGACTGGTGCCTTAAACCAGCGCCTTAGACCGCTCGGCCATCTCGCCACGGCCTGGATATTTTCATGGCACCCCGAGTTTCGAACTAAATAAAACCTTTGGAAAACTCGGACCATCGAGGGAAATGTCCGGAAAATGTACCCGTGGGAAAGGGGTTACCGGTAGGTCAAAGGTGGCACTGTTCCGAGCACTGCACTGCTTGTGCAAAACAGTTGACGAGAGTGGGATTCGAACCCACGCCCCCGAAGGGACTGGTGCCTTAAACCAGCGCCTTAGACCGCTCGGCCATCTCGCCACGGCCTGGATATTTTCATGGCACCCCGAGTTTCGAACTAAATAAAACCTTTGGAAAACTCGGACCATCGAGGGAAATGTCCGGAAAATGTACCCGTGGGAAAGGGGTTACCGGTAGGTCAAGGGTGGCACTGTTCCGAGCACTGCACTGCTTGTGCAAAACAGTTGACGAGAGTGGGATTCGAACCCACGCCCCCGAAGGGACTGGTGCCTTAAACCAGCGCCTTAGACCGCTCGGCCATCTCGCCACGGCCTGGATATTTTCATGGCACCCCGAGTTTCGAACTAAATAAAACCTTTGGAAAACTCGGACCATCGAGGGAAATGTCCGGAAAATGTACCCGTGGGAAAGGGGTTACCGGTAGGTCAAGGGTGGCACTGTTCCGAGCACTGCACTGCTTGTGCAAAACAGTTGACGAGAGTGGGATTCGAACCCACGCCCCCGAAGGGACTGGTGCCTTAAACCAGCGCCTTAGACCGCTCGGCCATCTCGCCACGGCCTGGATATTTTCATGGCACCCCGAGTTTCGAACTAAATAAAACCTTTGGAAAACTCGGACCATCGAGGGAAACGTCCGGAAAATGTACCCGTGGGAAAGGGGTTACCGGTAGGTCAAGGGTGGCACTGTTCCGAGCACTGCACTGCTTGTGCAAAACAGTTGACGAGAGTGGGATTCGAACCCACGCCCCCGAAGGGACTGGTGCCTAAACCAGCGCCTTAGACCGCTCGGCCATCTCGCCACGGCCTGGATATTTTCATGGCACCCCGAGTTTCGAACTAAATAAAACCTTTGGAAAACTCGGACCATCGAGGGAAATGTCCGGAAAATGTACCCGTGGGAAAGGGGTTACCGGTAGGTCAAAGGTGGCACTGTTCCGAGCACTGCACTGCTTGTGCAAAACAGTTGACGAGAGTGGGATTCGAACCCACGCCCCCGAAGGGACTGGTGCCTAAAACCAGCGCCTTAGACCGCTCGGCCATCTCGCCACGGCCTGGATATTTTCATGGCACCCCGAGTTTCGAACTAAATAAAACCTTTGGAAAACTCGGACCATCGAGGGAAATGTCCGGAAAATGTACCCGTGGGAAAGGGGTTACCGGTAGGTCAAGGGTGGCACTGTTCCGAGCACTGCACTGCTTGTGCAAAACAGTTGACGAGAGTGGGATTCGAACCCACGCCCCCGAAGGGACTGGTGCCTAAAACCAGCGCCTTAGACCGCTCGGCCATCTCGCCACGGCCTGGATATTTTCATGGCACCCCGAGTTTCGAACTAAATAAAACCTTTGGAAAACTCGGACCATCGAGGGAAATGTCCGGAAAATGTACCCGTGGGAAAGGGGTTACCGGTAGGTCAAGGGTGGCACTGTTCCGAGCACTGCACTGCTTGTGCAAAACAGTTGACGAGAGTGGGATTCGAACCCACGCCCCCGAAGGGACTGGTGCCTTAAACCAGCGCCTTAGACCGCTCGGCCATCTCGCCACGGCCTGGATATTTTCATGGCACCCCGAGTTTCGAACTAAATAAAACCTTTGGAAAACTCGGACCATCGAGGGAAATGTCCGGAAAATGTACCCGTGGGAAAGGGGTTACCGGTAGGTCAAGGGTGGCACTGTTCCGAGCACTGCACTGCTTGTGCAAAACAGTTGACGAGAGTGGGATTCGAACCCACGCCCCCGAAGGGACTGGTGCCTTAAACCAGCGCCTTAGACCGCTCGGCCATCTCGCCACGCCCTGGATATTTTCATGGCACCCCGAGTTTCGAACTAAATAAAACCTTTGGAAAACTCGGACCATCGAGGGAAACGTCCGGAAAATGTACCCGTGGGAAAGGGGTTACCGGTAGGTCAAGGGTGGCACTGTTCCGAGCACTGCACTGCTTGTGCAAAACAGTTGACGAGAGTGGGATTCGAACCCACGCCCCCGAAGGGACTGGTGCCTAAAACCAGCGCCTTAGACCGCTCGGCCATCTCGCCACGGCCTGGATATTTTCATGGCACCCCGAGTTTCGAACTAAATAAAACCTTTGGAAAACTCGGACCATCGAGGGAAATGTCCGGAAAATGTACCCGTGGGAAAGGGGTTACCGGTAGGTCAAGGGTGGCACTGTTCCGAGCACTGCACTGCTTGTGCAAAACAGTTGACGAGAGTGGGATTCGAACCCACGCCCCCGAAGGGACTGGTGCCTTAAACCAGCGCCTTAGACCGCTCGGCCATCTCGCCACGGCCTGGATATTTTCATGGCACCCCGAGTTTCGAACTAAATAAAACCTTTGGAAAACTCGGACCATCGAGGGAAACGTCCGGAAAATGTACCCGTGGGAAAGGGGTTGCCGGTAGGTCAAGGGTGGCACTGTTCCGAGCACTGCACTGCTTGTGCAAAACAGTTGACGAGAGTGGGATTCGAACCCACGCCCCCGAAGGGACTGGTGCCTAAAACCAGCGCCTTAGACCGCTCGGCCATCTCGCCACGGCCTGGATATTTTCATGGCACCCCGAGTTTCGAACTAAATAAAACCTTTGGAAAACTCGGACCATCGAGGGAAATGTCCGGAAAATGTACCCGTGGGAAAGGGGTTACCGGTAGGTCAAGGGTGGCACTGTTCCGAGCACTGCACTGCTTGTGCAAAACAGTTGACGAGAGTGGGATTCGAACCCACGCCCCCGAAGGGACTGGTGCCTTAAACCAGCGCCTTAGACCGCTCGGCCATCTCGCCACGGCCTGGATATTTTCATGGCACCCCGAGTTTCGAACTAAATAAAACCTTTGGAAAACTCGGACCATCGAGGGAAATGTCCGGAAAATGTACCCGTGGGAAAGGGGTTACCGGTAGGTCAAAGGTGGCACTGTTCCGAGCACTGCACTGCTTGTGCAAAACAGTTGACGAGAGTGGGATTCGAACCCACGCCCCCGAAGGGACTGGTGCCTAAAACCAGCGCCTTAGACCGCTCGGCCATCTCGCCACGCCCTGGATATTTTCATGGCACCCCGAGTTTCGAACTAAATAAAACCTTTGGAAAACTCGGACCATCGAGGGAAACGTCCGGAAAATGTACCCGTGGGAAAGGGGTTACCGGTAGGTCAAGGGTGGCACTGTTCCGAGCACTGCACTGCTTGTGCAAAACAGTTGACGAGAGTGGGATTCGAACCCACGCCCCCGAAGGGACTGGTGCCTTAAACCAGCGCCTTAGACCGCTCGGCCATCTCGCCACGGCCTGGCCATTTTTATGGCACCCCGAGTTTCGAATTAAATAAAACCTTTGGAAAACTCGGACCATCGAGGGAAATGTCCGGAAAATGTACCCGTGGGAAAGGGGTTACCGGTAGGTCAAAGGTGGCACTGTTCCGAGCACTGCACTGCTTGTGCAAAACAGTTGACGAGAGTGGGATTCGAACCCACGCCCCCGAAGGGACTGGTGCCTTAAACCAGCGCCTTAGACCGCTCGGCCATCTCGCCACGCCCTGGATATTTTCATGGCACCCCGAGTTTCGAACTAAATAAAACCTTTGGAAAACTCGGACCATCGAGGGAAATGTCCGGAAAATGTACCCGTGGGAAAGGGGTTACCGGTAGGTCAAAGGTGGCACTGTTCCGAGCACTGCACTGCTTGTGCAAAACAGTTGACGAGAGTGGGATTCGAACCCACGCCCCCGAAGGGACTGGTGCCTTAAACCAGCGCCTTAGACCGCTCGGCCATCTCGCCACGGCCTGGATATTTTCATGGCACCCCGAGTTTCGAACTAAATAAAACCTTTGGAAAACTCGGACCATCGAGGGAAATGTCCGGAAAATGTACCCGTGGGAAAGGGGTTACCGGTAGGTCAAAGGTGGCACTGTTCCGAGCACTGCACTGCTTGTGCAAAACAATTGACGAGAGTGGGATTCGAACCCACGCCCCCGAAGGGACTGGTGCCTTAAACCAGCGCCTTAGACCGCTCGGCCATCTCGCCACGGCCTGGATATTTTCATGGCACCCCGAGTTTCGAACTAAATAAAACCTTTGCAAAACTCGGACCATCGAGGGAAATGTCCGGAAAATGTACCCGTGGGAAAGGGGTTACCGGTAGGTCAAAGGTGGCACTGTTCCGAGCACTGCACTGCTTGTGCAAAACAGTTGACGAGAGTGGGATTCGAACCCACGCCCCCGAAGGGACTGGTGCCTTAAACCAGCGCCTTAGACCGCTCGGCCATCTCGCCACGGCCTGGCCATTTTCATGGCACCCCTAGTTTCGAACTAAATAAAACCTTTGGAAAACTCGGACCATCGAGGGAAACGTCCGGAAAATGTACCCGTGGGAAAGGGGTTACCGGTAGGTCAAAGGTGGCACTGTTCCGAGCACTGCACTGCTTGTGCAAAACAGTTGACGAGAGTGGGATTCGAACCCACGCCCCCGAAGGGACTGGTGCCTTAAACCAGCGCCTTAGACCGCTCGGCCATCTCGCCACGGCCTGGATATTTTCATGGCACCCCGAGTTTCGAACTAAATAAAACCTTTGGAAAACTCGGACCATCGAGGGAAACGTCCGGAAAATGTACCCGTGGGAAAGGGGTTACCGGTAGGTCAAGGGTGGCACTGTTCCGAGCACTGCACTGCTTGTGCAAAACAGTTGACGAGAGTGGGATTCGAACCCACGCCCCCGAAGGGACTGGTGCCTAAAACCAGCGCCTTAGACCGCTCGGCCATCTCGCCACGGCCTGGATATTTTCATGGCACCCCGAGTTTCGAACTAAATAAAACCTTTGGAAAACTCGGACCATCGAGGGAAATGTCCGGAAAATGTACCCGTGGGAAAGGGGTTACCGGTAGGTCAAGGGTGGCACTGTTCCGAGCACTGCACTGCTTGTGCAAAACAGTTGACGAGAGTGGGATTCGAACCCACGCCCCCGAAGGGACTGGTGCCTTAAACCAGCGCCTTAGACCGCTCGGCCATCTCGCCACGGCCTGGATATTTTCATGGCACCCCGAGTTTCGAACTAAATAAAACCTTTGGAAAACTCGGACCATCGAGGGAAATGTCCGGAAAATGTACCCGTGGGAAAGGGGTTACCGGTAGGTCAAGGGTGGCACTGTTCCGAGCACTGCACTGCTTGTGCAAAACAGTTGACGAGAGTGGGATTCGAACCCACGCCCCCGAAGGGACTGGTGCCTTAAACCAGCGCCTTAGACCGCTCGGCCATCTCGCCACGGCCTGGATATTTTCATGGCACCCCGAGTTTCGAACTAAATAAAACCTTTGGAAAACTCGGACCATCGAGGGAAATGTCCGGAAAATGTACCCGTGGGAAAGGGGTTACCGGTAGGTCAAGGGTGGCACTGTTCCGAGCACTGCACTGCTTGTGCAAAACAGTTGACGAGAGTGGGATTCGAACCCACGCCCCCGAAGGGACTGGTGCCTAAAACCAGCGCCTTAGACCGCTCGGCCATCTCGCCACGGCCTGGATATTTTCATGGCACCCCGAGTTTCGAACTAAATAAAACCTTTGGAAAACTCGGACCATCGAGGGAAATGTCCGGAAAATGTACCCGTGGGAAAGGGGTTACCGGTAGGTCAAAGGTGGCACTGTTCCGAGCACTGCACTGCTTGTGCAAAACAGTTGACGAGAGTGGGATTCGAACCCACGCCCCCGAAGGGACTGGTGCCTAAAACCAGCGCCTTAGACCGCTCGGCCATCTCGCCACGGCCTGGATATTTTCATGGCACCCCGAGTTTCGAACTAAATAAAACCTTTGGAAAACTCGGACCATCGAGGGAAATGTCCGGAAAATGTACCCGTGGGAAAGGGGTTACCGGTAGGTCAAAAGTGGCACTGTTCCGAGCACTGCACTGCTTGTGCAAAACAGCTGACGAGAGTGGGATTCGAACCCACGCCCCCGAAGGGACTGGTGCCTTAAACCAGCGCCTTAGACCGCTCGGCCATCTCGCCACGGCCTGGATATTTTCATGGCACCCCGAGTTTCGAACTAAATAAAACCTTTGGAAAACTCGGACCATCGAGGGAAATGTCCGGAAAATGTACCCGTGGGAAAGGGGTTACCGGTAGGTCAAGGGTGGCACTGTTCCGAGCACTGCACTGCTTGTGCAAAACAGTTGACGAGAGTGGGATTCGAACCCACGCCCCCGAAGGGACTGGTGCCTAAAACCAGCGCCTTAGACCGCTCGGCCATCTCGCCACGGCCTGGATATTTTCATGGCACCCCGAGTTTCGAACTAAATAAAACCTTTGGAAAACTCGGACCATCGAGGGAAATGTCCGGAAAATGTACCCGTGGGAAAGGGGTTACCGGTAGGTCAAAGGTGGCACTGTTCCGAGCACTGCACTGCTTGTGCAAAACAGTTGTCGAGAGTGGGATTCGAGTGGGTTTCTGTCGGACCTACTCATACGGTGGGATTCGAGTGGGTTTCTGTCGGATGTACTCATATGGTGGCAGAACGTTTTTGATCAATTTTCTGAATCTGCTGGAGCTTTTTAACTGAAAACTAATGGCTACTTTGTTTCCAACAAAGGTAAACCGCATGAATTTGTAAAACTCTGCCACAATACAAATGCGAGATATTATTCCACTCACCTTGTCATTGCTATGGCACAGCGTTAACCACTCATGGTCAACTTTTGTTACATCGGCACCGACCACGCGTAATCCGGCAGCTACACCGTTGTAGAATTCACCCCACTCTCTCATTTGTTTCAGCGGCTGTAATATCCACTGTTACATTAATACGAATAGGTGCAAATACGGTGTTAAAATAACTTAATGATTTTCGTTGAAATATTTTTTTGCGACGTAATTCTGAGAACTCCGCACCGATACTTCTTAGACTTTTACAAATTAGAATCGCTGGGAAATATGTGATGGTACCTCCTTCTACCTACCGCCCTAATCATGACAAAGGTCCAATGTGATCAGCAGCAGAGACCCTTCTGCATCGAGTTCGCTGGAGAACTGCGCGAATCTTTGTCGATGAATCTCTACTACACAATGAATAGCAGAGTAACGTTTTAAGATAACCATCCTCCCCCCCCCCCCCCCCCCAGGTAAACCTATTGAATTCTGTCTTCACTCATGCTCATGCGCATCTCTGTGAACGTGCTATTCCCGATGCTCCTGACGTTTCATATGGGCCTATCCTCTGGCCAGTTTACCTACCACCCACTCTATAAAACTCTCTATAACACTGCAGAATCCACAGCTCTTTAAGCGCCTTACCAATTTCGCTGGCAGTTTCTGTGGAACTGTCTCATGTACAGAGCATAAAAGCGAGGACAAGCCTTTAACGTACTACACACACAATACACTGCTATATCTGTGCAGCAGAAACGCAGCCGAAACAGCGTAATACGTCGAGTAAAAGTACTAAAGGCATCTAATCCCAGTTGCTGCCATCCTTTCTCAACTGTTGCAAAGAAGAAACAACAACAAAAGCTTGAGCAGCAACTGAGGGAAGGACAGCAGCAGCTGGAAGCACATGCCGCTACATGCGGTACTTGTGCCGCATGCAGCAAAAAAAAAACAGAAACCCACTTCCGTCATGGTAAGATCATAAGTGAGATTTGATGGATAAATCCTAGCTGATAAGCATAAATCCGGAACGTAGAGCGGTTCTGTTGGATTTGGTAACGCCGTCCTTAAATAGCTGATATTCCAAACAACATCAGTCTTAGGTGATACACTGTCTTCATGCTCACCTAAGTTCAAAGAAGGCACGACCGAACGCTTGCGAAAGGTATCGTGTCCAGGTAGCAGATAGAAACTGTTCCTGGGCTTCTCGGATTTCACCGTCTGTGCCAGCATCACTGAATATAAGCAACTACCCATTAAAAGTGACAGTTAAATATCAGCCAAAAAGAAGATGGCACTCCTCATTAAATATGTGATCTTACAGATGCTGTGTAGCAATTAGGACCGGCTTCGTGCTGTCAAGCATGGCACGAACATTATCACGTCGCACATCTCTTGGCCATCGGATACGAGCTATTTGGGCCATTTCTTCCGGTTGTGGGAAGGTCCTGAACAGCGATGAAAAAAAAATAAAAGAAATTCATGACGATACATTAGCCCTTTGGCAATAAAACAACATCCATTTTGCAAAAAAAAAAAAGAATTGGTGTTCTTTATCGGCTGCAGAACCTCTTGAGCGCTCCTTCGTTGATTGTTCAGCCCTCAAATATTTGGTCAAATTGAAGATTGAATTCCAGAAAAGACCTCAAAACTAATAGGTCTCATATATTTCGTGGATTTCACAAATTTCACTTTCCAAAAACTATAAAAATATGTATAGTTTCTGTATGGGTTGGATTTGGTAAAGGTGGAATTTAATTGAAAGGGAGATGACGGAGCGTTTCCACAGACAAACCAATCCCAATTCCTGGTGTATAAATTACAACAGGCGTCTCTCCATAAACCATCCCAGGAAAGTAAGAGAAACATGAACAGATGGAGTGTGAAGAAGAACACAGTTGCGGCAAAAATTCACAATTTATATCCAAATCGATAGATTTTTTGTAGGTTTATTTTGGAAAATTATTGGGAGAGAAAACGACTAAAGTAACCCCAAATAAATTTTCAGTACAAGTTAAGAAATTAAGGTCTTCTTCCATTTCCATAATTGGGATATAGAACGGCGGAGGGGGAGACGCGGACATATACGCCCACTTTGACAGCCATGAGCAAGTGATCAACATAATTATGCGTACGAATGAGACAGGACGATTGCAGAAATCTTTTTCAATTATGGGTAAAAATATGCGTGGGTGGCTGAAAAAAGGGGCGGGGCTAACTAATTTTCTGCTGAAGAAAAAAGTCATGAAGTTAAGCAATTCGGGAAAAATATTCAAAAAATTGTCGTTAATTCATATTCTCAATAGAAATTCCACACTCCATACCTTCTACATGCCTTCGAGGACGTTAAGGTAGTAACCAGCTCTCACTCCCCTCGTTCCCGCTCCCCAAAGACTGGTTGCAGATAACCTCTGTGCCCGTAACAATCGTTGAGATTACTCAAGATAACCGCGGTAACATACGCACACTTATTCTTTACCTTGCACCCATCAACATTTTCACCCATATATGGCACTGCCTATAGCCAGCTGCTCCTCATATGCCTGGAGGCATCATTGAGATTACCCAGGGTAAACGTTAACGCCCGTATTGACGATGGATTGATCTGTGTGGTGCTAATGCATTTATCCTGGGTAATCTCAGTGGTACGAACGGTGTGGGTAATCATACCATTGGGTATGAGAAACCTGCCCTTTCAAGGATGCATCCGAACTCTTGAGAATACACTATTCAGATTACATATGGTGAATGTGCTAACATCCCTTAAGTTTACCCATCGTTATCAAGGACGTCAACACATTTAAAGGATAAAAGGGATAAAATGAGCGGTGTTAATCAATCCCGTTTGTGGGATAAGCCACGCATTCTACTTCATTTGAGCACCGTAAAGGCATTGAATGCGTATGTGCCCAGTACAGTAACTGACTTGCGGAGGGCATCCGATTTACCAAGTCAGTGCTTCATCCTCACAGACTCCCAGTTCCTGCTGAGGTCAACACATTTACCCTTCGTAATCTCAATGATATACCCAGGCTCTAGTACGCCAACCCTAAGACCTACGTTGTCGTCTGTGGCCTCTTGAACTGGAACAACTCTGTGGAGGTGTGTTGTCCCACGATGATACTGCCCAGCAGGAGACCTATGGACGGTGGCAGCTGTTCAATGGACCAGCGAGTGAACCCAAATTCGGATACGAGGCTGGCACTCCTGTAAAATCATATAAATCAACTGAAACACCCACATGTAGCAGGCACCGACACGAACTCACTTCTGCGCGGGCGTTTTCGTCGTGCTAAACATAATTTGAGCAACTTTTTCAACCTGCGTTGGCTCGAGACGTAGCCGTCTCTCCCAGTTCCTCCCCAGTAGGCGATGGACATCTGCCATAAGCGCTAGCCGACCAGTTCCCAGTCCCACACCGAGTACTGAAAAATTAACACTAGAATAGCTGGATTGAGAAATCTGGATATTTAGTGGTGACTCACTTGTCAACATCCTTGCTACTTTACTAGTACTACCAGCTAAGGAATGTATCATGTACGGTTGCAGTATTCCTGCAACTGCTTTCCACAACGAAAACGGGTTCTCCACAGAGAAATTTCGAGTCGGATGGGCGTACGGTGATGGGAACTCGTTCAATGCTGTAATTAGGTTATTTCCGGTGAAATTTCTTCTCTAGAAAAAAGTCAAGGAATAGGAAAAAAGTCAGGAAAATTCATAAAATTCCCAGAAATGCGAACCAGTGTGAATCAAAATGACAAACCTAAGCCATCACTGCGATGCACATGATAAACGAAATCCTTACAACTTGTGAACTCAGAAGCATAGTGGGATGAGTAGGCGGTTAATCCAAGGACGCTGTAAAAGAACTTAAAAAATAATTCTTTTGCGCCAACTTATAAAAAGCTTATAGTAATAATTCTTTGCTCATTTCAGTGATGTAGCTATGGGCGGAGCCTCGACGATCCCCCGTGGAATCCATAAAACTTTTAAGCCATCGGTCTTGCCCCTCCCCCTCCCCCCACCAACGCAAATTTATCCTGTCCAGATCCCAAATAAAGCAATAAATTCAGAAAAAGCCTCAGAAATAGCAACTAACCTCGTTGCCGCATGTAGATAGTATACGATCTGCGACTTTAGATGAAACAATCCACAATCCAAAGACCACTCCTCAAACATTCCATGTATCGCCCCCACGACGGCATAGACGTGACCATGCAATGGAGCAGTCGAGTCGACCGTAATGTGAACATCAACAGAGGTTTTCCCGGCGTCTCTCTCGTCGTGAGTTCCATTTAAATTTGCGTTTTCGCGGAATTTCAACAATCGATTCCAATTCTGGAAGATTTATAGACATTTTATTAGGAACTGAGGCATTTTAGGCCCTTCAAACGGCAGAAATTATACATTGCCAGTATTGAAAGAAGCAAAGGTAAGCATAGGCAACTGTAAATGCTTTTACCCAGGTGATTTTCCGCCAAAATTCAGTTGCCAGTAATTGAAAGAAGCAAAGGTAGGCATAGGCAACTGTAAATACTTTTACCCAGGTAATTTTCCGCCAGAATTCACAGTTTCGAAGACAGCTAGCCAAGAATTAAACCTCTGTTCCAAATCGAACTTTATTATTGCCATAATAAGTACTCTAAGCAAAATATCCAGGTGAAATTTCATTTTTTTTTTGGAAAAGTATCGAAAAACTTCTCCCTATGGGTACATTATATCTGAAAATAACTGACCAGGGAATTTCGAGAGTTACTAAATATACCGAGTTCTCCTTCTCACGCTCCCAATAAGAGCAAAACGCACGTCAAGAGCTCAAAATGGTCTCATTCCCACAGCAAAGCGGTAAAAATGTAGATATTATGAGATTTTGAACCGACGAGCAGCCCACAAACCTTTCCAAGCGCCTGTCAGTCGTGTTCTGACTATTTTATGGTGAACCTTTGCTTCACCATAAAATAGTCAGAACACGACTCTCATACGTTTGGGAACTATGATTACCAATCCGACAGCTGCGTGGCGAGATGGCCGAGCGGTCTAAGGCGCTGGTTTTAGGCACCAGTCCCTTCGGGGGCGTGGGTTCGAATCCCACTCTCGTCAACTGTTTTGCAAAATTTCCCAGACATGTCATAACTGCACTCAGAACTATTTCGAGCTATTTGATGCAATAGTTCTCTGTAGTTCATCAATCCTCCCTGCCAGTAACGGGAGAAACAACGCTGAACAGCTGTTCTTACCTCTTCGGCGGATGTTTTCGGTCTCCTTTGTTTTGCATCGATCTCGCAGCTTTCATTTATGGCAGGGACCTTGAAAAACTCCATGTGGTTTTTATGAAAGCACTCATCTCTCATTGAAACAGGAAAAAACCTTTGGAAAAGAGAAAATCCAGAAGGATGAATCACAAAATTACGAAAAAAAAACGGTAACCTTTCGCCACGGAAGCTTCGCGTGTTTCTCTATGACAATCCCAGTTTCTTCCAATACAAAACGTATAGCTGAGTGCAGCTGAGGTTCAGTACAGACTTCCAGATCATTGTCATAGTTTTTACTGCGGGTTTTCCAATCCAGCATTAGGTGCACAGCTTTTTCTCGAGGTAATGCGTCCACAAGAGCGGCAAACAAGTCACTTGCTGAAAATGAAGAAACTTCAAGAGAACGATTTTCTCAAAATCAATCTGCCAATACGTAAAATTTTATCTACAGATTCTCACTTTGATTTTTTTTTGAACACTTCGTCTACGTTAGTTACGCGTTATCTGGTAATTTTTTTTTCATGCATGGACATTCAATCATGAATGCTCAGCAGGAAAAAAAAAAACAAGATAAATGAATACAGGGCGCCACAAAAAAAAACTCCAAGAAGGATGTTGCGAAAACTAGTCCCCGAAGATAAAAGAAATATTATTTTGTCATTTGCGGACCACCAAAAAAAAAAACTCTAGCTATGCTGTATGGGGAGGTGTTTCAGAAGCTGGCACATGCACCGCAATCGCTTCCCTGACTCAACCAATGAACTATGAGAGCTTTCATAGGCGATACATCACGCAACTAACGGGTTGAGAGGGGGGGGGGGGGAGAAGATCGCATTTTCAAAACAGATACGATCTAGCGAACCAAAAACATTAATAACATGTCTATAGCACATCATTATAAGATAATAAAGCAACATATTAGAGGAAAAAAAGAAAATGCATTGTCGAACTAAGCGCGAGAACTGGTCCCTGCAGCTCAACCGAAGAATAAACAGCAAATAATGCCACGCCAGGATGAAATTCCTAGCATTCAGGCTTCGCGACATCTGAAAAGACGATTACGAAAATTCATCAACCACTCACCAAGAGGATTAACAAACATCGGTGGAAGTTTAATTCGTGTCAGCTGACTGCCATTCTGTAGCACAAAGGAGGAGTTGTCCGCCGCATGCAGCAACATCGAAGGCACAATGGCGAACTAAGCAAAGCGGGATTTATCACTGTATCATAGAATTTCGAGGATAAAATGGAATCACCCTAGGAATAACCGCTACGGCACATTTAACGTGACCAGAGTAGAAACTGATCGAGTTGTCCAATCCTAGAACCACCGTTAAATCGCCGTCCTGGAAAAGATGCTACACAAATGCCAGCTATTCAGACTTTCACTATCTTTTCATTAGAGAAGTTATCTCGCCAGACTACTCTATCTGAAAAAGAAAGCTGATCTCACCCGGATCGGTGCCGCATCTCGACACGATAGCGCGAACATTGTTCCCGATGTCGTAATATTGCTAACTGTATGAACAACACGAATCGACCTCAGCTGACCCATAGAGCCAATGAAAAAGTTGGCAAAATCTTGTGATAGCACATTATGTGACAGGAACATCTACAAATATACACTCCATAACTATAAAATACACTGACAGCCTGATAACACGTAAAAATTCGATGTTTCAAACAAAAAAAAAAAGAAGGAGCAACGTTTGAACCACCTTTTTCGCAACTTCTCCATTAGAATCTCTCTTAGAGGGTTCCGTCCATACGTGGTCCAAGCAGAGTTCGGCTAGTAGAAGATCGAAATCAGGTTGACGTTGGAGTTCTCGACTGAACACTTGGATTCTGAAAACAGCTGCAATATTAGGATTGCGATGTCAGGGTGGTTTTGGAGCTCTATTCCTTCAACAGAGGCGCTGAGGAGAGTTGTAGCCACAGAGATTTGAAGTAGCCACGATCAGCCAATGAGAAAATGGCTAGGCGCCGCCCACTCAGTAACGCTTGTTGGTCAAATTAAAAGGAGATCATTGTAAAGAAACTGTGTGTATGAAAAGAAACGCCATGGTCAGGAATGGTTCTTATAATCAGTTCTCAACAAAAAGAGTATCGAGTATCTATAGAGATCAGTAGGGAGTTTCTTGTGGGACAGAACAGGAGAGGGGCGTGGTCAGTCAAAAAATTCAACGGATTGGCGTCCATAAAAAGCTAAAAACACAAAAAAGAGGGCTCTTGAACTAATTCGGAAGCTCATGATGATGACTCTACCTTGGCGTAATCCCTTGATATACTGGTGCACACGGCTGTGATATGGTAGTATTGGCGAAATCAGAGCGACCGCCAAGTGACCTGAAGAGGAGTGCACATGAGAGTCATGCTGTGGGAAGATCGTGGCGACGTGATTGGTCAGCTGGTTGACCAATCACTGATCACGCGTTCGTAGTACTCACATTGGTGAGAAGATTGAAAGCGCCGGGCTATCAGCCGGTGGTGCATGTGGTGGATGAGGGAACGAGCGCTTATTCGCCAATCGAGCAGTCATCGAACGAGTATGTACGGAACGAATAAGTGATCCACCTGGTGCAGCGGCTGAGGCGCGAGCTGGCAGGCGTGATGAGGGTATGGAAGCGCCAGAACCTACAGCAGCATGGATTTTAAGCCTTTTAAACTAGTTCAACGGTACTTAATTGGTAAGTGAATTGTCCTAAATGTCTCACTCTGTAAACGATGGGCAGTGAGCGGCGTGGATTTCAGATTTTCCGGATTTGGCGTTGCTTGCCTTGACGTCAGCTCTGTTCGTCGTTTTTCAAGAAGATCTATGGCCGATCGGACTTCATGTTCAGAAGTAATACGAATGCGTAACAGGCTGTGCACCTGGAAGTTTGTTTTCATTATTCTATTCGTTCGCGGCTGTCATAGCACAAGCCTCATTTATTTTGGCTAATCCAACCATAGTCTATAGCGTCGTAGTGGGAGTGGCCTAACTGCAAATCGCACAGACCACCCATTTGGTAGCAAAAATGAGCTCTTTTCAAAATGGCAATGATGAAAGAAGCCTACTGCATGGTTTTAAGACAATAACAGTATGTCGTGAAGGACTACTCGGTCTCAAAGAGAACAAAATCGGTTATAAATTTGTAAACAGGAGAGTTTACTCCTGACAGAGCAGGAAGACATCTTTCAAAAGTTGGTACGACTACACTATACATATTAATCTGACCAAGAAATTATATATAAGCCACAAATATGCAAAGAACGCCAATAACAACCGCACATTTGGCCGAAACCATTATGAGAAGCTTCGAACCAACCTCATTTACCCGATCGAATACCAACAAAAAGTCATCTTCAGCACCAACAATCGTGTATTCAGATTTCTCCCAACAAAATAACCACTGTGTTAGTGAATCTAGAAGAAAGGAAATATGAAAGCCACCAAAGGCGAGATATAAGAAAAGCGAAAGACACCTCTTGGCTTGAAGATAACAGCGAGTAGTTCATTGAGTGGATGAGATAGTGAATACAGCGCCACATAGTCCTCGGCTGGAGGGGTCTTTTGCGCTGAGAGGTCGCGTTCCACGAGAAGACCGAATTTGGTTGTATATACGGCATGTATCTGAATGTATTACCAAGCATATAACAAGAAATATCTCAATGCGCGCAGAGCCACGAGTAGAAAAAAAGAATGAAAAATGAGGCAAAAACCAAGAATTTCGTAAGTTTTTTGACGGAAAAAGTACTTAAATTATTGCTAGTTGGTCGTAAGAAGACAGAATATTGAAGGTGAACCTACATCAAACTGAACCCGGAATCCCAGTGGATGCGAGTCGTTCACGGCAATGAATAACATATCTCGTATTCCAACAACACAGAAAAATTCTTGTGTACGATTCGTCTCGTCTTCTCCTTTAGATGGAGGAAATACCACATAGACAAGCTGAAAGCGTGTAAAATAGTTTCTCGGCAGTGCAACGCGACCGCTAGATACCCAGGATATCAGGTAGGACAGTAGCAGATGTGGAGAAAAGAGCATCAAAGCACCCAGAAACTCTAAGAGATGTCTTGATCAACCAAGCGTGAGTGAATTCCTAAGAAATTATGGGCATGAGGGAGAAAACGCCTTGATTCTACATGGGATACTGATAAGATTAATGAACAAAATATCTTTAAAAATGCCAAAAAAGTATGTTATGACATGTATTACCTGTCGAATATCGAATGGGACATCATGTCTCAGAAGCAATCTACCAGTTCCTGATGATATCGTCACCTCACGATCAACAGCTATAGCGTACACGCACGGTCCTTCAGCGCGGATTTGTTGGCAGAAGAGTAGCTGAAGCACAGACGACACTACAACTAATTTTTGAGAAGAAATCTATTAGAATTTGTATCTGCCTCCGAACTATGAGTCCTAGGAAAAAATTAGGAACGAGTAAGCTCCATGGTTTCGCTCAACAAGTCCTCTAAAAACCTATGCAAGAACAAATACAAAGGAAGGGACATCTTGTCACATTGTCTGCACCTCCTCTCGTCACTACTACATATACTGTCCTTTCTAGCTCAAATAATGTATAGCGCAGGCCAATCATGTTCGTGTCACAGGAAAGCGCAGCTCTGGCCTACCGCGTCGCACTACATGTGCGGAGCGACAAACCAGCTGGACGCTACGGTTGCCGGTGTTGGTGTTTTGTTGTGTTTCTCAGAATGAAAACAAAGACACGTGGAAAAACGATTAAAAAACATAAGTAGGACATCAATACGAGATTACGCAGGGTAAACGTGTTGATACCTCGCAAATTTGGTCATTGTTAATGCAGTCGTCGATATGTTTACCCTGGGTAATCTCAATTATTACCAAAGAGTGAATGAGTTTGTGAAAACATCAGGAGGGTTAAAGATGATAGGAAACAAGTGAGCTTTAGTTCTATAGTAGAGAAATAGGGATTCTATCTGGAAATTTTTTTTCTGATAAGGGTTTCCAATAGGGGTCAGGAGGAGAATGCACCTAACCATGTAGCCAATGTCCATCTCACATGGGATGATAGCTGGGAGAGAAATTAGAGAAACGAAGGACATGGGGATGTGTGTGGGAGCCGAGGATATGCGAGAAAAGCAGGCAGTACACAAGTATTGTCACTCTTCAAACAGAGCATAACACTCTATTCTTTGGTAGTCAAGTGGAGAGGATGACAAAAAAACCACCAGTAAGATGACAGAAAGCTGAACATTCTCATAGAATATTCAGGGGTGTTCTTTTGTCAAGGTAACATCCCACTCTACTTAGAATTTCAACTTAGTCTCGAAACATAAACGGGATAGCTACATTCTACATTCAGGATACAACTGCGATGGCTCCATGGCAGCTTCGGTTAGAGAAAAAAAACCGGAGAATCGTAAGTAAAGCCTTACTACGAACTGATCCTCACCTTGTCTGTGTTCCCTTTGAATGAAGGCAATGGAATACTTCGTTTCGTTGTTAGAATCATGTCGTTCTCCTTACTCTGCTGTGTATCAGCGCTCGTCGATTCGATCATTCGACGAAACGCCCCGTGGACACTGACGCGGTGACTAATGTGAGCCCCTGGCGCGAAATGTAGGAAATTATTCAAAACTTTGTGAGAAGTAGCATATATCACAGCTTGTTCAAGGAATCCTCCTGTCCTCACTGGGTAGCAGATATCAATGCCCACAAAATACCCTTTGGATCAATCCTATGCTGCTTAACACCCTCAAAATTAACAATTTTATTACTAATAGTACAGAAAATGACAACATACCAGCAACAACCGATTTTAAAACCATACACGCATAGAAACCGAGATTAATAAAGCGAAGTGGTGGTAGTGACGAATTTCAGGAAAGAAAAGTGGTAGTAGTAATCAAATTGCTTCCGTAGTTAAAGGTAAGGAAATTCCGAGGTGACATTATGAACATGAGATCACCGCCCATCTCGTTCCAGAAGAATTAGGCCGTGGTGGCATCAGCTGATGGCGCAGTAGGTGCCTCTTCACCCTCAGCTTTCGGTTTCTTCGCAGTTTCCACTTCTGGCTCAGCATCGGCGGCCCTTTTCACCGGTTTTCGAATCTGAATAGAGTTAGCTGAGAAAATCTGACAGACACGGCAAACGAGGAACAATTACACCATTTTTTGTAACTAAACAATATTCCAATATTGTTATAATACTGCAAGAAAAAGTGGAAAACGATTGTGGATTAGGCATTAAACCGATTACACGAAAATAACTCTTCTAGCTCCATGTATATAACAGAATAACAACTATAGGACATAAACACTACCACTCGTAAGTGCAGTATTGAACATTTTGGCTTAAACTTTGGAAAAAAAGATAGGAGGTACAGTTTGTTCACCACAGGATTGAAGCTGGAAGGAAAGCAGGTAAAACTGGTAAGAAAGGGGCAAGATAGGATAAGCAAAAAGCGAGGCAAAAGACTGCAATTTTACGACGACCTGCTGAATTCCTGTCGTCTCTGAGTCGGACTACAATCACGAGAGCCTAGTCTTAGGATTCAGGCTACATTTTCGCCAATTTTCTCTCACAACGCTCTCCAAATGTGAACCGAAATCCAAATAAACCATTAAATGCAATGAATATAACCTCTAAATCCATGCCTTTCCACAACCGACCACGAAAAAAATGTGGGATAACCAGTTCAAGAGTAGACCTACCATGTTCGAAATGTCATTCACTGGCGCGTCTTCGTTCACAGTAGATAGCTGAGGTAAAGTAGCAGCAAATGCAGTTTTTAGCTCCTCCGCAGCCTATAAAGGTCAAAATAGTACCACACCAAACCTAGGACAAACATATTTATGAAGCATACCTTCTTCAGTGTTGCAGCGCTTTCCTCTGCATCTTGAACCTTGAGCTGAATATCCGGAATAAGCCCTTTCAGATCGGTAAGTTCCTTTTCGAGTTCTGCCTTCTCCTTCTCCTTCTCTGGCTCACTCATTTCCGAGATGGTCTTCTCGAGGGACTCTGGAAAACAACTCAGTTGGACGTGAACCTCATTAGCGTGTAGTACAAGTCGACCCACCAATGCGGAGCTCAAGACACTGCTTTGCTTTCTTGTAGTACTCAGAAGCCTGCTCAAATTCTTTGTCCAGTTTGTAAACACGAGCGAAGGTTACGTATGTTTGCGCGATTATTCTGTCACCAGCAGGGAGGTGAAGAAGCTGGATTTGGAGGGCACTTGTTAGGTCATCCAGAGCCTACAAGGAATTTTGCTTTCATAAGAGAGAAAAAATTTGCCCGCTCAACATGTAAAACATGAATAAACGAAAAAAAGAATAGAATTGACATCACCTGTTTGTAGTTCTCCTCCTCAATGGAGCATTCAGCTAAGGCGAAAAGAACGTCGGCTTTGCGGAGCTCCCACTCCTTGGTTGGCTCTTGCTTGTCGCAGATGTTACGTGCCACCTACATAAACGACGGTTAAGAAAATGATAACATGGCAATCTTTCAAAGACGTCTACCTCAAGAACTTCCCATGCTGTCTGGAAGTTGCTGGGTTCCTCTTCAGTGTCATCCTTGCCATCGGCTTCAGTTCCTTCCGTCTCTGTGGGCTCTACAGGAGATTCATCCGCTCCATCAGCTTCCATGGGCTCAACCTCTTCTTCAGCTGTTGTTTCAACTTTCGTTTCTTCAGCTGGTTCAGCAGTTGCAGCTTCTTCCGATGGTTCCTTAGCTTCGTCCTTGGCTTCAGCTTCGGTAGCCTCTTCGGTCTTGTCTGCAGCTGTTGCTTCCTCAGAGGCTGCTGGTTTCTCTTCGGCAGGCTTGCTTTCGATTTCTAAATGAAAATTCAGAACTTACAGCACTTTCTCAGCTTAGCTGACAGTGCTCAAAATTTAAAAAAAAAATCCATAAAGAGACCCACCAGCTGATGAGTCCTCTTCAGTTGCCGGTTCTTCCTTCTGCGACACAGTCTCTGTGGTAGTCGTGACCTCACTGTCACCACTAGCTCTGGCTTTAGCCTTCTCTAGCTCTTCAGCGTTTTCTGCAAGAGCTTCTTCAACTTGCTCCCTAATTTCCTCACGCTCGGTCTCTGAAAAGTTCCACATTCACATGTCTCGGAAACAGTGAAACTGCTACAATGTATAGGAACCAGCTTCAACTTGAAAATGCTGGACTAAAGCTTAAAATTTTGCTTTAGCAACCTTCCTGGAGAAATGGTGAAACGCATATGAAACCCAAACAAGCAGAGATATCTCCTGAGTGAATCCCGGAAATTTCTCGTGGAACTTCTGTCTGAACCGCAACACAGCACATGAACTAACCACTAAGTTCCTCCGGATTACCGATGGTCTCATCCTTATCCTGCTCTTTCTCTTCACCATCTGCTTCTTCTTCTTCCTCACCCTCTTCATTCTCGGGTATGTCGGTTAATGCGTTCTTCAGAACATCGGCGTCGATACGACCCAATTCGATGAGGCACTGCCCATAATAATAGTGTGGATCGAAAGACTCGCTGGCAAAGACTCCATAGACTTCGGCACTACAAAAAGAAACATTTATCAGACAAATTATGTACTTTAGAAGTACTTGGAACTCACGAATAATTGGCACAAGTGCTTAGCTTGTCAGCGGCTGACTCGTATTCACCGGCTTTAAAGTCGCGCTTGCCTTGGGCAAGAAGATCTTTCATCGCTTCCTTCTTCCTAGGAGGAAAGTGGAATATGCAGCATGAATATAAGAGCTAATGTGAAGGCAACAAATTCAGTAGTGTCAGTAGGGAAGAACTAACTGTTCAATGCTCAACTCCGGCAGCTCTACCTCCTCATTTGTGACCGGAGCATTGTTGGCTTCATCAGAAGAGGTGACAGCGAATGATTCTTGGTTGAGGGCGACCATTGTGGAGTTAGTAAGCTTAGTACCTAAAAATGAACACCCTAAAGAAGTGGATAAGCGCACAGTAAAGTTACAAGCTCTGATGGAATGAGACATTTCACACGTACAGATTTAAAGTGATGCACAAAACAGTTACAATTGTGAAAATGTTTTGAGTCAATTCAACAGTGAGTACTTTTGAAACGAAAAGCATAATTAGTTATAACAGTAAAATTTCTTCTCCTCTATTTTATTGGGAGTAATTTGCAGGTGGTTCCAGCAACAAAAGACCGGCCGCCATCGCCATCACCTGCTCCATCATCTTATGCTTGCCTAGCCTTCCTATCTAACAAAAGGAACTAGTCCCAACCCAAAGTTGTGAAGCTCAGTACAATAACTCTTTGTGAATTTCAAACTTTGCGAGCATTTCCCTGCTTCGTGGGAGCAAAAGCCACTTTCTATTCGTGATGGTAACATCGAAGATTCAAATTAACTCTGGAGCTATTGGAAGATCATAAAAATGACTTCTTTTTTGCTAGCAGTGTATTGAAGAGTTAGAAATGGAGTTTAAAGAAAAGAACACATTCACAGCTCTGCTGAAACATGATTTGAGAGTAAAGACTTCCAGGCAAGAAAGGTGATGAGCAGCTTGTTTCATATGGAATCTAATGGAATTTGAGTGCATCCCAATGTTTTATTTACGAATGAGGCATTGTTCTTACTGTAAACACAACTACAAGGCACAAAAGAATCTCCTCGACAACGCCTAGCAAATATGTTGTATCTTCACGTTGCTAACATGATAACAACTCACATACTCCTCGAAAAATCTGTGCATAAATTCCAAAACTGAATGCATCCGAGACAAACATATGCATGAGAAAAACGAAAAACCCCACCCAACCTACAGAAAGAAAGGAAATGAGAAGAAATTCGGAGATGGCTGGCTGCAATTCAAATCGCTGCGCGCCACAAATTTCCCGCAAATGAGGCACTGCACGTGTCGGGACCCCCATTTGTTTGGAAAGCACGATCCTTTAACTCTGCTGCGGTGCTAACATTCTTTGTTACTCTTCTAAGTCGTTGATTTATAGAAGACTTTGTGGATTTTTCAGGAATTCTAATCAAGTGTGAAGTTGCTATTCGGGTCCGTTACCTGCTGAGCAACTGGATTCACCGACTGAAGAGCAATATTCAACATTTTTTTAAACGAAGCATAACGCTAACAATTTCATTCGTAAAACCCGATATGACCTATTTCTTACACCTATTTATCCCTATATGCTAAGGGGACGAAACGGGCAAATAGGCGGCATTCCTTTATGGACCTTGCAATATCTTTTTATTATTATAAAACCTTTCCACAACAATAATAATTCCATTCATAGAACTTATCACCTGATTTTCTGCTTTTGTCCAGAGTTTTTCTTATTTCCAATAAAAAATAGCAGAGGTTATATGAAGAATCGCTGGCTCTCGGGCCAAGAATGTTCGATTTTATAGGGGAGGAGGCCATATTCGAAATTCTTGGGCGAGTTTCGAAAATCGATTTCGAAAGAGGTTTCTCTTTCGAAATCTTGAGGACTGAGTTTGCACTTTAGTGCAGGGGACAAGTACGCAAGCTCGCAAACTATGGAATGAGTAGAACAGAGTGGCCAGTGAGGTAAGCACGGGTAGGAGGCTCCATTTGTTCAGACCAGCTCGCTGCGCCACATTAAAAAATCGGTTGAAACTGTGAACGGTGGTACCTGTGAAATGTGCGGAGGCGCAGACAACCAAAGTGCTAAGCCGCGTGTGCTGCGGTTCTTCCGAACTGCTCTACTTCGATGGAGTCATCTATAGCAGCACCCTCGTTCTGTACTACATTATTGCTATCTTTGTTTCTGCTACTAGCTCAGATTTCAGCAGTGCTATACTTCATAAATTCTGCACAAATCATAGGCGCCCTTGTGCCTTCTCATGTCTAAGACAGGACTTTTATCCGTCTTTTCATCAATGCTGCACTAAGTAAACTGTTACTGTATCAAACTAGCATAAGCTATTAATTTCAGCGAAGTTGAATGAACCGAAATGCATTCGCATTTGCGATGGGAGCAGGTGCAGCAGGAGCAACAGCTGCGATAGCATCGAAATTTGCTTTTGGTGAATATGCGACGGATGCACACTATGAGGTAAATAATGGAAAAATTTTTTGTATAGTTCTTAATTTCCAGTGGTCATTCTTTTCTAATGGCTTTTATGCGTAAATTTTGTCAGAAATTCGCCGTATCTTTGGTGGGTTTTGCGCTGAGCAATGTTTTGATGTGGTGGGCGTACACGAAGTCGTTGTCGCTAGCTGACTCGACGATGCAGTGCATGGCAGTGAATATAGGAACAAATTTCGCACTTACGGTGAGAAACCATTTTTTCGCATAGTTGAGATCCTCCATTTTTCATGAATTTCCCTTTAATTTTTAAAAATATGAGAGGAAAATCGTATACAGCAATTTCCGAATGTTGTAAATTCGCTCAGTATTTCCTACCCGACCTATTATCCAAGCCTGCTTGCAGTCATCCTGATTAGGTTGCGGATTCTTCGTTGACATCCCGAAAAACACTTCGCACAAGTTGAATTCTACATAAGGGTATGTATATAAACTTCGATTCCAGGGTATTTTCGGTTACGTGTTCTTCTCGGAGTCTCATTCCATGTACTGGTGTTTTGGGTTGTGTCTGGTGTTCGCCGGCGTTTGTTTACTAGCATCTGATGATAAAGAGAAAACTGATTAGCAACACCGTCAGTGTATGTTTAACATTATGTTTGATTTGTTTGATTTACTACCCACTCTCAGTACGTTCTTGTTAATTCTATTTTTCCCCTTGATTTTATCTCTTTGAGGGGATTTTGCTTATCTTGATTCATGCTGTTATAAGTCTCTCAAGTTCTCTCTGTGCTGGAATATTCCGCTTTCTTAATAATCTAATATCTTCCGGTTTTGATCGTCTTGAGACAAAAGTAAGCTGTATGCTCAGTTACCAGGGATGAGCGGAATTCCGGTTTTGGCGGTCCGGAAGTTCCTGAATTCTGGCATTATGCGAGCATCTGACTTCCGGATTTCTTGATGATCGGCAGTAGTTGAGTAGTGCCAACTCACACATGCTGTTTCTATCTTTCCAAATTTTGCCAGGTTTCGAAATTCCAAGAACGTCTGACTTCCTGTCTTAGGCAGTACTACAGCTCATCCCTGTCATCTACGCCGCTTCGCATGCAAAATGTACATAATTTTTCTTTAGGGTTCAAGTATATTAGTACACGTTTCTACAGCATTCGTAATGCAAAACATACAGGAATTGTAAATGAAATTTGTTGAAACATCTGGTCTCTGTAAGTATAATGTAGGCGAATATAGTTCCATGAAGCTAAGAAAGGCTGCCAACCAGCTAAATCGAAACGTCAGCAACTCTAGGATGTAATAATGATGAAGGCGATGGCAGGCATAATAAACCGGAAACCGGAAACACGCGACGCAGCTTCCATGCGTTACGGTAATATTGTACAGAAGAGGGGATGATTTTTTGACTACGTTAAACTGTCATGTAAGAAGTGTAGCTCATACCACCGCTCCGCAGTGGTATGCGTTCCGTGCCATCGGTTCCATGCGCAGGTCATGTCTCACAAGTTTCATGTCGCCGATTTCTAAATTTTGTGTGATTAAGTGGTCGATTTAAAGAAAAAAAAACGCTCGAAAAACGACTAGTTAAAGATTGTCATCAAGTAATAAATGTCTGCCATTAAAATCACTTAAAATTAGTAAAATACGCTGCTCGAAATTGATTTCTGGGCTTAGCATGGGGCCAACACGGTCGCACAAACGTTCAGCGACTCTAAGATGACTACACTGAAGTTCTTATGATTTGTCGTAGCTGGTCTTGAAACTTCTCAATGAAATCTATGGAAAGGAAAACATGGCAAACGCTGTGAAATTTGCTGGATAGTATCCAACTCGGGCAAAAGATCATGATCAGTCCATGCTTGGAACGGCTAACAATTCGTGTAGGTGTATTTGTGCATCTGTGCTAAGCGATAGCAGCACAAATGGAAACTCCGATCGCAATGAACTTCGACCGACGGCCGTATAAGAAGCTGCAATGCGTGTGCGTTGGCTTCATTGCACTCCTCATGTTGTACCACGTATTCCTGCTTTGTTCTGCTTATTTCAATGTGGTTCGGGCGGATACGTGCAGTCCTGATCCAGCCGGGGCGGGACGTAAGTTTAAATTACGGTTCAGTGTAGTATTCCGTTTCGAGAAAACTGAGAAGTAAGAAAGCGGCGAGTTCTCTACCATTCTGAGAATAGTTTTATCCTACTTCCGAAGTGCTTGGGCTTAACATCAATACCGGCAACGTCCAAGAACCGCAGCACCCAGCAGGTCTGCCGCATCGCACAGGTGGTGCGGCGCGGCAGACCAGACGCGAGATACGGTGCGATTCAAGGGTAAATGAACAGTACTGTACAGTAAATGTTATTTACATGTCTACCAATGACAGCACTCCTGAAGTAGGAAGTGGACGAAACCGCAGTCATCGAGCGCACATGTTTCACCACTTTTACAGACCAGCCGAGAACAGAAAGCTGTATGGTCGTACGAAAGTGTGAACGCTGGTATCAATGAAATGTGTGGATGCGCAGACAGTGAGAGCGAGGCGTCGTATGGTGCGGGATGTGCAGTGGGTGCAAACTACTAGAGTCCCCTGTGGATCATCAGTGGTGATTGCAGGAATTGTCACCCTAGGAGGGAATGTTCGAGGAATTAGGGGGTGGCTACCTAAATTATTGAAACTTTTTTTCTAGGATTGAGTTATTTCAAGAACTAACTGAATAATTTCAAATTCTTCGTGTACATTGATGGAAAGGGTAGTCTTGAATGTGTTAAATTCAACTTTTTTTTCAATCCGCCATGGATGAAATCAAGAAGTTGTGAATAACGTTGACGTATATCGAGTAATAAAAACCGGTCTAATCAATTCAAATGATAATTGAGGAATCAGTTTGAAAATTCGAATATTCAAGAAAGCGGATATTTTACAGCCCTTCTCATCTTTCCTCCAGAGCTATACCGCTTTCTTTCCTCCGAAAAATCTATTTTTGACATAAGCGCCACTGAATATTCGATTTCTAATACAATTACTGCGTTTTTTGCTCTGAGGCATACCCCACTTCACCACATCGTCTCATACGTGACGCACGCACGCATAGAACATGAACGGCCATTACATTTTGAAACTAATTCAACTGGAAAATATATGGTAGTAGAGGTCCACAATAGCGCTAGTTCATAATCGGAGGACGGACGCACGCACGTAGGTTTGTCGTTGTGCTTGCTGCGCGCATGGCGGTTAGGATAATTCTTGTATTTGATGAACTCATAATCCCGGCTGGTGATACTGTTAAAGTAACCTACGCGCTATCGGAAAAGGAGTGGGGGTGCGAGGAGGGGGGTGGGGGGAGAGAAGGGGTGGAGAAAAAATAGCCTAATCTAAAAATGAACTTAATTAGGGAATCTTTGGGACTTTCTTTCTTGAAGAGCATTTTCAGCTTGTATGATGGGACAGTGCCCTACGCCGACAATGGTTTGTATCACTGGAGATTTGTGTTGTGAAGCAAGTCAGGTGAATTATCCATTTTACCTATTCCCTGCCCTCCGTCTGCACCATATCGGAATTTTTTTTTAAAATTTGTTCATAGAAAAGTGGTCGGAGCCTTACAAAAATTCATGAAAAAACGTAAACAGTGCTTCCCATTAAGGTTGTTCCTGATCCAACTGCACCACCTGCCACAACGCCGCCTCCTGCCACAGCCGCTCCGCCAGCCACAGCTGCTCCTACTATGGCTCCCACTCTACAACCGGGCACAGGAGCTAGTAGCGCCACGCTGGCACCTGCAAGTGAGCCATTTTTCGATTTCCACAAGGCGGAAGTGGGGCGTGTCCTGTCCGGCGGTGATTGGTCAGTGCGGCTCCGCCCCTTTCACAGCGTTTGTCCCAGTCTTTGGTGTCGTGAAGAGCTTTCTCTAAGCAACTTGGTGGGTTTCAACGTAAAGTAACTACATTTCAGACTGCGTTGATCTTCTTAATCCTTCTACGGGGAAGTCGGATTGTCCAGCTAGAGCGTCGTTGTGTCAGAACTCTCTCTACTACGACCTGATGACGCAACAGTGCCCGCGGACTTGTGGCAGATGTAGTACAACTGGCACTAATTCGACTACAGGTGGTAGGTGACATTCTCCACATCTTTTGAACTTCACTGGAGTTCACACACACACGTAGTAACCCTATTACAACAGGATAATCATCAGCTCTTTGTTATAGCATGTAGTGATAAGCTGAATCCCAAAACTGGAACGTCTGATTGCCCGTCGATGGCTTCATACTGCAATGATGCCAACTACTACTCTCTTATGACTGACCAATGTCCAAGGACCTGTGGACGGTGCTCAACATCATCCACTAATTCCACGAATTCCACGAATTCCACGACAGCAAGTAGGTTGAGAGTTCAGTAGTGCAAAAAGTACAGTAAGGTCGTTATTATTATTTTACCGAGCACGCGACGCATCCCAGATGCGTCGCGGCAACGTAGGATGGAGCGAGGCGGAAGGTAATTGTTTTCTGATTGGGTCAGATATTGAGAGCGAGACTGGGATGCATCAACGAGATTAAGGGTAGACGAAGGAACAGGCCCAAGTTCGCCGACAACCTGGCATTCATCGAGTTGTTTACCCACATTTGACTGGGTAAATTGTTAGCTATACCACTTTGGTGAGCATTAGTCGCCCTGGGCCTGGGTGCATAATTGAGATTTCCTATGGTGAAGGTGCCCTAAATTTATCCTCTTCCTGGCACACATCAACATGTCTACCCAGACATGACAGAGTCCATACTCAGCGTGGGTAATCTCGTACCCATGGGTAATCACCAACTGGTCATGGAATTACCCATCCTTCCAATGATGCATCCATGCCCTGAATAGACTCCGTAATAGGTCGTCACTGAAGCTGCGGCATTTATCAGCCGTGATCTATGAATAGCCCAATCCGGGTAAACCTTTATGCGCCACAAATTTGCCCTTACCCAGCTGTTACCCTTTGCTATGAGATTTCCCTCACTTTCAGTGATGCATGCTGCTCTCGGTTGCATAGTCGGAAGGATGGGTAATCTCATACCCATGGGTAGCAGCTGGGCATATATAATGTCAATATGAGTGCACATGTTGATGTATACCAGGTAAAGAGTAAATTTTGTTACGTTAACCCGTTTATAAAGATTAGTCTCAGTGATGTATCCGGGCACTGCCCGGGAAATCCAGTGCGCTGATCCACAATCGCGTCGCATAAAGGACGCGTTGCATGTCAAGATTCTCCTACTTCTATCCATTTCTTACTGACTTTACCAGCCATTTTACCCATTTTTTCAGCTTGCGTTGACAAGATCAATGCCAGGACTGGAGTTTCGGATTGTCCAAATATGGCTTCCTATTGTAACGATTCGAGATACTATGCGTTGATGACGGACCAATGCCCCAAGACATGTGGACGCTGCAGCAGCACATCGTCATCCTCGTCTACCTCTACAAGTAAGCAACACTAAGTATTTATTGATATTTGGATGAATATTCGGAAAATTCGAAGTATCACAGCTCGAATGTTCGAGAATTCGAATGTTTCAGCCTGTATTGACAAGACGAATCCAACAACGAACGTGTCGGATTGTCCTGGAATGGCCTCGTACTGCCGTATAGCTGGCTATGTAACACTGATGCAGGAGCAATGCCCCAAAACCTGTGGTTATTGTACAAGTGGATAACTATAACGTTTGTAAGAAAATGCTGATAGCGCCATACATTCTCTAGTTATCGATTTTTCGAGTACTCTACACTGTACAGTATTGCAGAGGTCCCATTTCAAGTCACCAGTATCCAGGTAGTATCATCTATGGAACATTTTATGCTGTGTTTTGGTTATGAACAGTGTTTTTGTGTTTTTCTAAGGAATGTGATGATGTATCGATTTTATACAAGTGGAAAAGAACGAAAATAATGAATGTGAATATGCATATGAAAAAGAATGTGTGAATATAACCACTTATAAGTGGAGACGAATGAATCTCGTGGAGATTTCAGCAGTGTGGACTCGCTCGCACACGTTGCATCACCTGCACGCCGCGGTTCTCTGATTTTCTGCGCACCCCCACATTTCACCGAAATCACCACTCACTATCAATCTTCCTGCTTCCTGTCTAGACGTGTTCAAAAAGGATGTTCTGCGGATGCGTGCTTATCTCAATCTCCTAGGGTCTCCTTTTTTTTCTCTTCAGTAAAAATCCGTAAAGCTTCTCGACAGACCGGAAAATATGTATAGACCTGATGGGATGGGGGAGTGGAATATTTCCAGGAACCTCAGGACAGTTATGCTACATCACCAAACCGAGAACCCTAGACATGGAAAATTTCCGCATTAAAGTGAGCGTCGATGGAGGTGCGTTTTTTGCGGATTCGAGAAGCACGCGTCGCGACCGCTTCGCTCGCTCTGCCGCAGTGACAGAAAATGAGGTTTTTGGTAGTTTTTCGTCTTTGATGTCAAGAACACCGGCTAGCCACCAAGGAAACCCTGGAAACCAAGGTTTGCAATCACGGCAATAATTCCAGCGCAAACGACGCGGTCGCGACGCGTGTTCCCGGGTCCATCGGCGCCCACTCTACTTTCACTCATCGTTGTCCTCGTCATATCCGTAGTTTTTCGTGAAAACTCATCCATAACGCATATGGTCGTGCTTGGAAACATGAACGCATCCAGTGTAAATGTACCCTAATACATAGAGTTCCTCCACGAGGGGGCTTGATTAATGACCATAGGATATCTGTATGTTATTTAGAAGAAGTTATCCCCAAACCTTTATCGCATGCACTATAACATGCTAAATACGGATGTAAATACTTAAGATTACATCAAATGTACAGACAGACAGTCATAAGGCAAGTTACTGGCAATATCCACAAGTCTTAGGACACTGCTGCTTCATAACGTCCTTGTAGAGTGCGTTCTGGCAGAGCGAAGCCACGTTGGCACAATTGGAGAGTCCCGTTTTGAAATCCACCATGTCTTGGCAGCCTGTAACACAATACTTAAGTGTACTTATATAAGTTTTTCTAGGTTTTTTAATCTCTGTAAATACTCGAGTAGCAGCAGTAGCCATCACAATGGCATAGTTTCTTCAAGTGTACATAATCGATGACTATCTTTTTCATGTACAACTTAGCAATACAACCTAGGTTTTTTTGTACCTGTGGGTGGCACAACAGGTGCTATGGTTCCACCATTTTGATCACAGCGTCCACAAGTTTTTGGACATTGAACGTGCATCACCATGTAGTACTTAGCGTCGCTGCAGAGGTACGCGACTTTTGGACAGTCGGATTTTCCTGTTTTGGGATTGAGAAGATCGACACAGGCTGAAATCGAACTAACACTTTCCAAATTGGAGTTGTAGGCTGTGGAAGAGGTGAGGCAGTGGTTTTTTGCCACACCGGAGTTCGAAGGGGTCAGATATAGCTACACTAGGAGTAAAGGCTCTGGATGAGGGTCCTGGGATCCTGTTCATACAGAAGTCGAACCATGTTTACCTGTAGCCTTCCTAGTAGTCGTTGCGACGGTTGTGGTGGCTGAGTCAGAGCCGCCAATCTGAAAATGCTCGTTTCATAATTCGTAACTACCACATATATTCTACTTCTTCCAGTTTCTTCTTGGAAAATGAAAAAAATCTAGGATTACCGCTATTCCACGGTATTGATATTATTATTACCATATCAATATTATGTCATCCACAACCGTGCATTATTTGGTGGTGTAACGTAAGGGGATACAGGCCTTGTTTCACCCTTGGGGCAGTTATTGCGAAGGACCTACAGTGGAATTCAAAAATTAGGCCTAGAATGTGCAATTTAAACGTATTGTTAAAGAAGGTGAATCAGAGAAAAAAAATTTCACCGGAAAATGTCCTAAAAGTTCGTATAAGCGCTTCTAGCACAGTTCGCGAAAAACTGCATGATTTTACATGAGTTACGCTGCTGCTATACCTCCCAAGGAGTATAGCGCTCTCGACTGGTGCGGAGCAGCGACTGTACTTTTGATACATATCGACTACCTGCCCAGCGACAATGCGCGCGACAACGCACGTGCTGCCCCGCCCCACAATCGATATGTATCAAAGCTAGTGTAGCTATGCTGTAGCCATGAAAAACAAAAGAGAAGTAGAGTAACTAGGTAAATAACTCGGCCGGGGCGCGGTGTACAAATCGTGACGCAAACCAGGCGCAGTGTAGAGCCGTGCGTCATGCGTGCGATTATGCGTGCCGCTATGTGGCTAGCTTAGCTATCGATAGGCGTTTGGTCACTGGAGTTCGTGAAAGCATGGGAGAGCCATTTTCTATTCCATATGTATGTAAGTGTAGCGTAAGCTTGATAGCGAGTGTTTGATGCACAGTGGGCGGGGTTTGCTTCAAAGAGGTGCACGTTTGTAGTGGTTGAAGTGAGCAATGGTCTACTTTTAATGTAAGTAATAAGTGGTAAATAGTGAATGATTTGCCTGAAGTCCTCTAGGGACGAGAAAAAGTTCTCGAAAAGCAATCTCATTTACCTTTGACTCCTCACAGCAAACCTCGCCTGCAGTAGTGTTGATGCACCTGTGGTTAGGCATAGGGCATAATCCATTGGCACAGGCTGGAAATATTGAGAAGTCAGTATAACTTCAGGATAAGAAGAATTGTCTTCGAGGGAACTTACGCCCGGCACCGCCATCCGAGCAGGTCTGAAGTTGAGCGAGGACTCCAACGAAAGGTGTGAAAGCGAGGAATGCGAATATGAATGCAATCATTGCACTGAGCGAAGACTGTGTGCTCTGATGGGACTCGGGAACAGTGTGTATTTATACGCATTGACATGCGCTTGTAAAAACCCCTTCAACAATGACCAGCGGATATGCTTGAACAGTCGCCACTATGTCGAAAAAACGTCTTCGAAAAAAAAAACCGTCAGTGCGCTAGTGAGAGCTGTACGATTACGATTTGAGTGAGCATAGTCTTATACGGACACAGCACTTATTACAATACATAAGGATTGAAGGTGGGCAGATCGATTTATGGATGTCTCTCACTGTTCTTAGGCCCTTTAGGCCCTTGATTTCATGTAGTCACTGCTAGGCCTGGTTTGTAAGTGTACAGGTTTATAGGCGCTGTATAAATCCTATGTCAAATTGAATCAAATTCTTACCAGGCATCTGGTAATCAATTCAAATGATTCGCTCTATCTAATAAATTAAAAAAAGTATGAGGATAGTAGGATATTCATGTGAAACGGAGCAGTTTGATACCATTTTGCACTTAACCCTTGAGGGAGAACTAACCGAGGGATAGTCCTCCCCTTGCCTAGTAAGAGAGACAGTGTGAGTCGAAATAAGTATAACTGTTAGGTGGTGTACAAATAAGTTATGTTTTTGGGTAACAACCTCAATTCACTTTTTTTATGTATTATTCATCCAATGTTTATATTATTGTTTATCGTTTTGAAGGTTATCTAGTAATGGTCTTTCGTTTTTTCGTTTTAACTCCCATTCTTGGTAAATTCCGGACCGAATGTCCGAGATGCTCTCCAAGGGCAGATGCGTATCATTTTCCTTCATGTGTTCAAACTTGGACGGAGGGCTGTGGAGGTCTATGAAAATATTGTGAAACCATGTGGTTACTAGATGTCATTTCAGTTCGCACTACTTAACTCTGGCTCTAATTTTCTTTTGAAATTTCAATCCGGATGTATGAGCTTCAGAGATGAACCAGGACGAATCGATGAACGTGATGACAAGTACACAGATCAGTAGCACAACAATATATGTGTGAGAATCTGTGATGAAAGGTTGCTCAGCTGATGGTCTGTTTGGTAGGAGTCTCCTATGTGACAGCTAAGACTCGAATCTCCTATTTGGTGATTCTACAATGACTAAATGACAAGTTAAGCCGCTTACCGGAACTTGTGCATTGCCTAACAGGACGGTGCTTAACAAATCCCAAGGGTCCACCGTAGGACGTGGTCGGACCCTAACATCCCTTCCTGAGACTGAGTTTACACTGAAATTTCTGCTATAGGTCTATCCACGATACGCCCGAAGTGGGGAAGTTGGTGCAGCACCGCGAGCTTGTGCGGATCCACCGCGGATCCTCCGACATCTGCGGAACTCCCTCCCGAATATAAGGACCCACCGCGGGAACTATTGTTTAAATTGTTTTCGTCGAAGCAAATTTTGAATTGTCTGACAAAAAGTGTAGAAGGATCTGATCTTCTCCACAGTGTTGTCAAATACGTTCAAGCTCGCAGGTGTTGCAAGGGATTCGTCCAGGAAAGTCTTCTTGAAGCCTTAGAGCATTTTGGAAATTGTTACTTATTAGAAAGTAAACCCACAGCCCTGCTGGTCTATAGAATACGGGTTTAGATGGAATGTCGGATCAGAAGGAGCCCAAATTTCTCCGGCTCTTCGGCCAGAGGAAGTGGCTAACGTTAACCCACGTGGCGCTTTGGGTACAAAAATCTGAAGAGGAGAGAATTGTTATATTGCTTGGTAAGCTAGACCACGGTTGAGTGTAACGGCTAATGATTGTCTCCGGACCGTAGCCCTATGTACATCCGATATATGGTTTTAATTTCATAAGTTTTTTTAGAGTAAACTTTGAGCTCATATGTGATGCATAACGATGTGGTGCATAGGAGCGAAGGTGCACGTCAATACGGTTTCAGAAACGCTCGCTTATGAAATCGTTTCAGCGCATTTTATCAACAATAATGAAGGCGCGAAAGTTCAACAAAATCACCAAAATCAACATAAAAAAGGCCTCAATTTTGCATGTACTTTAAAGACCTTTTGTCAAATGTATGTCGATATTGAATTCCATCTGCATGATTGGCATCTATGTAAGAAGAGCCGCGCAAGCGCTTCACAACAGATAGGACCGGAGCGATTTCAACCATGGGGCCGACCTTGGCGGTGAGTAGTGTTCAATCTTTTCGTTGCGACTGTATGTTGAAAATAATGCTCCCAGATCATAATCCTGCTCTCTGTTGAAGCTGTTGGTGCTGCACCAGGTGAGATAATTTACTTTTCTAGTTTTTCGGATTGGTTCTGATGGGTGCATCGTAAGGCAAACCAATTTATATAATGTCCGGGGGTAGAGCAAAAACAATTATATCAGTCCTAAATGGCGAAGTATGTATTTTAGCCAGTATTGTATAAAAATTATTGTTCAACGCTGTAGCTTTCATACAATTTTCCTGTGTTGAAACAAGGAAAATGTTTGTAGGAGATTCGCAAGGGATGTAAAATGGTTGACTTGTTCAATCATCTTCTCATCTATTGCTATAAAGATTTGTGCTTCCGTGTGCATTTCGTTACTCGACGTCGTCCATGTCGTCTTCTTGAAGTTCATTTGAAGCCACACTTGAGCGGCAGCGTACCTCTGCATTTCTGTCATATCTGGAACGTCTTCACAGTCGTGTATGAGCGAGTGAACAGTATTTAGTGCAACAAATTAAGATTACCAATGCTGGAACTTCAAATCGACTGATGAGATAAGGTATCAGTATCTCAGCACCGTCAATAATCTAAGGAAACAAATTGCCGAGGGTGTAGCTGACAACAAGCAAGGCAAGTGTCCGCAAGGAAAGAACATACACAAGTTGGTGAGTTTGAAAAGGTATAGGGGGTTAATGCAGATATTTCTGACAAGGGAGGTGCAAGAGGCTCAGCTTGCAGATCGGAATGAAACTTACTTGGCTTGAATCTCTGTTTGAGTAGGTACTACACCATGTATTTCATGATTGCCTTCGGCTCCATAGAATAGAAATCCCATCACATCACCATACGCGTTCCTCCACTCTGCCGGCGACGATATATGACGCTGCCAACTAAATTCTCCGCGTAGAAATGCAAGTTGGGAATGAATGGCCACAATCCGGACCGTTCGGGGTATGGCACAGTGAAAATGAAATGGTGGCATAACTCGAACCGTTCGGATTTTGCCATTCATTTTCTACTTTGCATTTTTCCGGACAAATTAGTTGGCAGCATCATATATGGCCGAGTGGGGAAGATACTAGACTGTTAGGCAGAGGTCCGAGGGTTTGACGCACGTTATGAGCGCCTGTTTGCACTCTCGCTTTTTTTTGTTCCTTGGAGTCGAAGGCAGTAATGAAATACATGGTGTAGCACCTACTCAGACAACGATTCAAGCCAGATAGGTTTCATCCCGATCGGCGAGCCTGGCCTCTTGCACCTCCCTTGTGAGCAGTGAAGTTTTGCTTGCACCCCCAAGTAGTAGACACTTGAATCGAGTGATTCGATTTGATTAGTGTTAGGTTGCAAAGACGGCTCTCGCACCTTTGAAAGTGCTTGCTTACAGCCTGATAATATACGCTATGCAACCACCAATAATAAATAGCCTTAATTTTAGAACTGTATTCTAGGGCTGGGACTGCCTTCTCGAGATGGAAGCGCAGAAGGTTGTGGACCAGTGCAAAATCGATGCCAAGGCACCGAACGTTCTTTCAATGCTCATCGAGAAGTAATGTTTATAAGTAATTCAGGCAACGTCCAGCAAAATGATTACACTGATTCTATATCCATCGAGGAGTATAGCATTCTCGGCCGCTGCGGCCGACGCGCCATTGGTTTGATATGTATTGATTGGTTGCCAACGACAAGCACCCATGATTGATATGTACCTAAACCATTGCAGCTGCGGCGACAGTGACCAAGCCGTTAAACTAATCGAGGAGAATAGAGTCCATGTCAAGAAACTTGGCTCAAACTCATGTTCTGATCCTTCAGAGTCCACCTCACCACTTGCAATCCAACTTCGTTATTCAAGACGACAGTGAAGAAGGCGTGGTGGGATGTCGTGACTCAGGAAGGAATTGGCTCTGGGGCTATCTTTAATAATGAAAAACTGAGGAGTTTTGCCACGGTATGGCCTCCTCGCAGCCGTATGGCAATGTCCGCTGTCATCGATCTTCTTTTAACATTTCAGCTAGCACATGGGAAAGCCACAAGAATTGGTTGTGCGCAGAAGAACTGCAATGGAGATCTCTACATGGCATGCATGGTTTACGAGAAGTAAGTTCCATAATCTTCAGAGGGAAAGTGGTCAGTCGGAGAGAGGTGTTTTTAGGATGTGAACACTAGCCTAAAATGGGTATTCAGAGCCTAGCAGCATCTCTTCCTGCTATCCTCCCCTCCATTGCTGACACTCTTCGTCAATCAGAAAACCTTGAGCAGCAATTGTGGAAAGGGCTGCTAAGACTTCCACTAGACATATTGGGCTGTCGGAAAAGTTTCCCGCCACTTTGTTTGCTGTCTTGCCAAGATTTTCGAGGTTTTTCAAGGACTTTCTCTTTGAAAGGTGATGAGGGTCAGCTGATAACCTACTTATATCAATTTCCTCTTCGCATTCTGTCACGATTATGGGCGAGAAAATCTTCGTTGACATGGAGCATCTTTGGCTGCTCCTCCTTTGCGAATTCAGGGAACACAATAATGCAAGCGAAGCAGGAAGGAATATACGCTATAAGAAAGGCCCCTCTATTGTCTCTAGCAATATCGGAAAGGTTTGGTTCTCCGTGCTCAAAGACTACGGTTTCGGCTTGAGATAAACCAAGATCTCACGGACACGTTGCAGTGGTTAACGAGCACCTCGTGGAGCTGATTGAAAAAGATCTATGGACTGATATCCATCCGCTGGCGGAGGAACTTACACATATCCTCTTATATAAATCATGGTAGTGCAACAAAATTTTCTAGAGCGCAGGCGTAGGGGAATAGCACGTTATCGCATGCTTTTGCCGTGAGGCTCAATTATAGAGTGTGGCTTGCGAGGATGTGCAGCTGACGGGGCATTCGGCCGATGTTTCGTCATAGGTGCATAGACGTGGTGGAAGTCGGGTGCATCCGGGATTTCGCGGTGGGACCAGCGGCTAACGGTCTCGAGCCCTCCGGGCGAGACAGTGTTTACAGCGATTTGACGATGCATAGCAGCCATGTACGGAGCACAGTAGCCCCTGATGGAACTTTGTCAGTAACTGCACTCAATCTTGGAACGCTGGACGTGAATCACTTCGAAGGATAAATTGAGTAGAGGCCGTAGCGATACGATTCACTCGGTTTCCTTATGTAGGATGTTGGGGATTATGCAGATTGAGGATCCGTCTGTTCTTAAGGAGGGCAGTACAATCAAATACACAGGATGAGCGAACGAAAAACACGTCATTATAAGTTGTGACATTTTCTGGAACCAGTTGTGCAATTGATCAGACTTTCTGAATATTTCCTAACTTTCTTCCATTTTTTTTCAAGATTTACAAAGAGTGTGGGTGCACTGACGACCTACTGATGTGCCGGGCCCCGTAGTTCAGAAAAACATCAGGATGAGTGTCCACCGATCGAGAAAGGGTGGGCCTATGGTGGAGAAAACGGCAGGATACGGGTCCATAGATGGAGACCGGGTCCGCAGGAGCCCAGTAGTGGGGAAATGCCAGGGAACGAGTCCACGGTTGGGGATCGGGTCCACCGTGGACCAACAGTGGGAAGACGGCAGGGTACAGATCCATTGATGGAGAAAGGGTCCGCCGTGGCCCAATAGTGGGAAAACGCCAGGATACGGGTCCATCGATGGAGGATGGGTCCGCAGGGGGCCCAATATCGGGGAAAGCTCTGGGACACGGCTGGCTCTTCCCTGGTCCAAAAGTGGGGAAATAGCCTGGATACGGGTGCGCGGATAGAAAGCGGGTCCGCGTGATCCCCATTAGTGGGAAGAACGCCAGCATACGGGTACATGGATGGAGAATGGGTCCGCCGTGGCCCAATAGTGGGGAAAACACCAAGATGCACGTCTAGCGGTGGAGTAGGGGCACGCTACGCACTCATTTGTGTCTCAGTCGACCACCTCTTCTTCCTCCTTCTATATTGAAGCAGAAGCTCATCAGTTGGACTATCTCAGCAACGTGAAGATTGAATCATTTCAGGTGATTATTCGCACGGCATTAGTTACCCTGTGTTGTTCACAAGTACTAAAGCCATGTGAAAGATGTTCCTGTGCAGAGTTGGGATTGGGTGTTCATAAAGGGGTCCACAGGTATGTAAGAAATGTGACAAAAAAGTAGGTAGTATCAGAGCATCGGAAATTAGCTTTACATGTAGGTGCGTGATTAAGAATTTGCAAGCAAGGCTAGGGTCGCGAGAAGACTGGAAGACGAGACGACGAGGCCCGTAGAATATATGCAACACATGAGGAGTATTTTGTACTTGAGCTCAGTTAATGATTAGTTTTGCTTATTTGCTAATTTTCTAAACATTTCGCACGTGTGAAGCTTTTGCACATACCTCAAGTGGCTGCCCCACTCCACTTTCTAGCGTCCCGAAGGGGCGCTAGTAATTACATTACACATAATAGCTGCTCATCTGCATCGCCTCGGAGATGCAGGGTAATAGGACGTAAGGTTTCATTATGATTTGAGTGAACGATAGCTCCCAGTACAGGGAGATGCATTCCTAAACTCTGTAACTTTTTCACAGACTTTCACTTGGGTCGACAACTTGGACACCAGTGGCGACAAGTAGGTTCCTTATGTAAATTACACGAGGAAGTGCAGGTGGCTCGGACTCTGGTAACCGTGGACTCCACTGCCAAAACCAGAACTACCACCTCTGAAGGCAGTACGCAGTGTTTGATGCAATTACAATGGGACCACTCACTCGCAGCCGCTGCCAACAAACCCACTGGCGGTGTTCATGTGAATAATGATGGCACTGCGTAGTTGTTAATTGTAATGAAGTAGAAAATAAATTTGAAAGAGAAGTTCAAAAATGGTGGGAAATTTTTCCGACAACCTAACGTTAAGGTGTTTGGGCTGCGTTCTTGCACATTACCAATTCAAAACGTTACCCACACATACTTGACATCCTTCGGGAGAGGGTTACGCCACTGTCTCATTAGGCAACCATAGCACGAAATCAATCTAGACCGCTACTGAGCGCACCAGACTTTTTCAAAAAAAAAGCAAAAAAACAGTGGTGATCTTGGTAGAGTTCACATCGGAACACTCACTTCATAAAACAAAAAAAAAAACACTTTTTTAGGTGATTTTCTTTTTCCAAAAAAGCTCTCTATATTAAGGGCTCCTGAAATGGGTCAGCCAATCTACGAACTCGGAAACGGTTGCTCCAGTGCAAAAGATTGCACAACATATGTTGGATCCAAATGCGTAGACAATTTATGTGTTGGTGGGTACATCGACGCCACAAAGGTACCCGAGACCACAACGGCGACCCCGACACCGACCACAGCGTCGACGACGAAGACGACAACTGAACGGCCTTCTCCATCTACACCAGCTCCGGGTCCAACATCATCTACACACTTCCCAAGTATGAATCATCTAGTTTCTTTGAAGCATCAAAAATACTTGGGCATGGTTTAAACAAGGGGCCTTCCCTCAAAACTTTGTCGCAGTGTGTTTTCTTAGAGTATGCAGCTACCACACATTTCGTAATGAAGAGTTCGTGTTAAAAATCGCACTGCTTTTTCAGTCCTGAACAAAATGTGTGGTAAAGCTTTTGATAAAATTTCAAACGACGACATCAGAATGATTTTCCTGAATGAACACAACCAGCTCAGGTACGGATGTGTTTAATAAGATAGCCTTTTACATGATTTTGTTTCAACAATAAATTAAGAAATGAAAATTCTGGACCTGAGTGAAAATAGGTGTATTGAATTTTCACCTGGTTAACATTTTCAGGGGAGAAGTCGCTCAAGGTAAGGTGAAAATGAGTAATGGCAATATGACGCGTAAAGCTGCAAAGATGAGAAAATTGGTAAGAGGATGAATGGTTTTCGAATTGAAAGAGAATAGTAAAGCTATGTACCCATTCTAAGTCGAGATCGTTCAGGAATACGATTGCTCTCTGGAGATGTCCGCCTACCGTTCAGCGAAAAGCTGTGAGGATACAGTTGGCAACACTACTGTCGCGGAAAACCGCAAAATACTAAACAAGATCAGTGCTGACTTCGGCGCTTCAGCCGAATCGGTTCGTGAGAAAATTTACTCAAGAGGATAAGTATGATAGGGGAGGGGAGGGGGGCAGAAGATCTCCAAAATGATGACAGTCTCAGACTATTACGAGGCTCAGTGATCACACACGGTCACAGTTGACATTTAAATAACTTTCGTATTGCAGTACAGCACATCCGCAGCGGTTGTGTTAGAATAAGAGCTGAAAATTGTTAACCTTTCGTTGCAAATACCCATCACCACTCAATCCTTACGTGTTCTCAGGACGGGGGAGTCATACACACACACACACACACACACACACACACACACACACACACACACACACACACACACACACACACACACACACACACACACACACACACACACACACACACACACACGCACACCGACACGCACACCGACACACACACACACCGACATATACACACACACACACACACACACACAAATCTCCAAAACAAAGTACAATCCGGGTAGGATTTCTGGAACGCTTGGGCGTTCCCCAAGCACCAGTACATACAAGCAATCTATGCCTGCTCGAGCTGGGCCGCCACGCGCAGCCGAGTTCAGGTCAGAATGCGCGAACAGTTTCTTCAGTGATGAATTTTGTTAACCACCTTCCTGTAGATTCTGTTCGTTACAGTATGTAGTCTTATATATGTAGTACACGTTTAAAAATTCTCAATGATGATCATGCGATCCATCATTTTCTTTCCTTCAACCGCATAGGATTTTGCGCTCAAACAATGTTTTATAAATGACTCATCGATGGGTCAGTGCACAACACCCAAATCTACAAAAAGCGAATTTATTTGCTTACTTATTTTTTCACTCTTAGTCGTTTCTCCGAGAAGGTCTGATCTGCGCTACAATGGGCTAGGCATAGGTATTGATAGAGGCTACAACATTGCAAGTGGGAATCATAGGTGAGAGGGATGACCAGATAGCACACTATGTGTCGCTTCGGCTGCTTACAGTTGTAAATGAAGAGGGTGGTGCGGCCTCTACAAGTGTTAATTCACCTAATCATCCAGTCACAAAGCTAGACCTGTAAACCATCTCCAGATTCACCATTCCACAACTCGTCGCTTCAGGTTGTATTCTATGAGTGGTTTTTTAATGAGATTGGGCGAAATGGCTACATGATACAAGAAACTGGATCGCAAAACTTATTCCTACCCCACCTTGGCATTCCACATTTTGCGAATGTAGGTTGTTTCTTTTTTGTTTGTAAAGACATCTGAAGTTTTTTTTTTAAATTCAACACATACAGATAGTCTGGGACAGTCATGAGAAGATCGGCTGCGTGGTGTACCCGTGTATGAAGAAGAACATTACAAGCGTGGTTTGCCACTATTGGCCGAAGTAAGAAGGACATCAATGAGATCCGCGGGACATAATTTCGGCGTTTTGATGAGGAACAATTTTTCAGGGGAGGTGTATATGGGAGGACAATCTACACGATGGGACCGACCTGCAATCAATGCAAACTCATTTCTGCCACGTGCGAGGATGGGCTTTGCGTCTTATCAAAATAACTGTGAAACAGGAGCATTTGAAAATATACATATATTACACAATAAAGCGATGTTCAGATGCAGTAAAGATTTTTTTGAAAGAAATATAGTCGTCTTAATAAGGAAAGAATGAATTTTTTAAACGAAAGAATTGGGAATCAGGTGTGAGTGAGAACTGTTGCAGAAGCAATGGCAACAAAATTACCTAAGAACCGTTGCCCTAGCTCAAATCAGATCAACATATACGTATTTTAGGGGTTGAAGGGAAACGAACACTGGTAATAGCAGATCGGATAGTGTGGATCAATAATTCTTTCTTCACTATTCGAAAAACTCGATATATTGCACATCTGGGAATGACTAAGGCCTTTATCTAGTTGTTCTTTCATTAAGGTCACAACTGGTTTAGATTCGATCTGCTCCTCTTTCTCTCAACTAAAAGAGGTTTTCGAAGCAACCCAAACTCTGACATCCAGAGAATTAATCGAAATTAACTTTACAAAATAAATAAAAATCTTCCACCATTTCATTTCTAACTGTTCAATTATATTATATTATTATTTTTTAAATGATAATCGTTAATTGTTTAATATTTAGATCAATATCTCTATAGCCGTGTATATGTATAGCATTTCAAACTTTCCCCCATGACTTCTGTTAACGTGAAGTTCAGAAGTTCAAAATTTTTGAGAGAGTTGTAGACGCTCAAGTGTGGTCATCATGAGCCTGCCATTCTGTGTGTGAATCATCCTAAGAGAAAACTTATTCAATAAAGAGAGTCGAATCCTGTGTTTTGTGATTTGGTTCCCATAAAAAGCCACAGAATAGCTCCTCTAGGTGTGATCTCTCCATAAAACAAACGTTTTTTGGTGAAGCGGACTCAGATATAGTAGAGCATGTGTTTTTACATGTGGTATGCCAGGCGCAATCAAGGTCAAATTAGTAGTAACCCTCTGTAGACGTTTAAGCTGACGTATTTAGTTCTTCCTTGCCTAATTTGAAGGCAACCCTGACTCGTGTGATTCATGGTATCAAGTTAAACATGTTCGGCTGCATTGAGATCCGAGGCTCTTCCTAACTCCCTATACATTACGGCATACCATGTTTAATGAACTTTGGACTTTTTTTTGCTTTAAAAAGAGGATTCTCTCAGGATTTTGCAAAAATAATTGTCGCCCCATGTCGCTCTCAGTTAGAGGAAGATGGACGATTTGAAATGAGCAGCACCAACAATTATCAACAGCACATGTGTTTCTTTGATTCACACAAGACTTTACCGTTCACCTGAAGGTTTTTATTGTTTATACGTCTTGTTCAGCCTATGCACTGGATTAAAACGGAATTGGCCCGTTCTTGCAAGACCACGTTATGACATTTCGCTGCTTTATTGTGTCGTGAAATTTCCTGATCTTCAGGAGACCCTATCCGGTTGAATACGTAAGGACCTGTTTTCCATTATTTGTGCAACGTCTGTGGGGACTAGGCTTCAACTGCAAGTACGCTTAGAGTACAAATGAATAAGATTGAAGAGTAAAGATCTTGTGACAACTCTGTCTTGAGTTTCCCGACAAGTTTCTCTCTCAGGATCATACAACATCACTTGCGCCCCCGTTGAAGCTACAAGGCTTCAAAGACTGGAAGAAAAAGAAGTCTGTTTTAAATACATAAATATATAATAATAAATGCTCATGGCAATATAAGAAAAACACACTCCTAAGAAAAGCACTTCATTCCCAGGTGACATTCATAGAAAGCCTTACTTGAATTTCGTCACTCTCCTCGTAGAAGAAAGTGTAGCACATAGTTTCGCAGAAATGCAGATGACAATGACTTTCTTAAGTTTAGATGGCCCGAAAGTAACGTGGCACACGGGTTCGAGAGATCCGCGAAGCGGCACTTTTGTCATATTAATATCATATTCATCAACGTGACATTATCCTGCAACTCTGCATGCAAAGTAGTGCAAGGTAAAAACAAGCACTGCCAAATTCCGGCCACGCTCAACCGTTTATGTGCATATGGAAACACCTGCAATACTCAATGATTAGTAAAAATACAGAGCGAAAGTAAGCAAAATGGACGAGTTTCGAAATGCGTTGTGCAAGCGGTGGTGATATCACCGAAAATTCTTTTTCTGCTTTCAGATCCTCATTGGAAACAAAACCAAAGAATTGTGTTCACAGTTGTATTCACAAATGTGTACACAAAGGGCGAAGAACTGCTATGGTTAACATGCATAGCAGAGTGATTGGCGCCTCACACCTAAATGTGTTGCGAGTCACCAAACCAGTGCTGCAGCTCCCAACTTGACGAAGCCACTCTGAAGAATAATGTTTACCAAAAGTCATAATTGTAGAGCTCATTATGTGGTCAGTTGGTACAAGGAACTCCCGCAATGAGATCGACGGATATTCATTACCTATCAGCATAGTATTCAGATATCTCAGTTAGTTATGGAAGAACAAGACCAGCTGTAACAGATCTTTTCCACAGAACGGGTTCCGCGCAAGACAGTTCAGTTGGCATCAAACATCTGCGAGTGGTTTTTAAGCTGTCAATAGGCAGTTTATCAAAGCGGTCCTCAGTCATCGATATTGCCTGGTTGGGGAGTGACTAGTTCTTCGTAGGTTGTCCGTTATCTTAGTAGGAAAGTGCTGGTTTGACTCAGGCTCTTTGGACACCCCGATATGACATCGACAATATAAAACGACACGTACGCGACTCACTTCTCGGAGGGATTTTCCTTAAAACGTCAATGCTGGCAACTGTAACTTGAATAACAGATTATACAGCATAAAGCACATAGTACAGAAAAGCATAAACACATCAGTGTAGAAAGGTTGTTTGCTTGGCTTGCTCATCGTTTCATAAATTCCAGCACTTACTTTAGTTTACTAGATTGGTTACTTAGACCAATTTTCAACACAACTCGCTCAAAAGCAACCTTTCTTAAGGTCTTATTGAGTCCTGAATTTGATGAGGAAAACATTTCAAATGTCTAGCTCTCAAAAATTCTGTACCATACCGAGCAAGTACAAGCGAAAAACACACCTATTCTCCAAAGAAGTTGTTGAGTAGTTTTTTCTGTCACTATATCAAATCGGAGTAGTACGCATGATCCTTGCTATTGAAATGCTTGATGAGTAACAGCAATAATTTGAAGAACGAGATGCTTCTCCAATAGTAAAATAAAGTCTCTTCGATTGCTTTATTTGTAAGCTTTCGGCGTTAACGCCTTCATCGGACCTTAACATTCACAGTGAATTGCAACCTCATCAGAAGCCTACAAAAATACAGTCAAATACTAATAATACCAGCGAGTAGGTGATATTTAAGTCTTCGTGTAGCCATTTCATTGTGTAATTAAGATCGTAGGGGTGAGGTCCCTTGCTTTACGCATTAGCTTGTGTTCATGAAAGTTATGTCCTAAGTTTTTGATGTGTAGGAAAACAATCACCGCGTGTCTGTCGTAGACGGAAGACTGAAATATCACCTACTTGCTGGCATTGTTAGTATTTGACTGTATTTTTGTATGCTTCTGATGAGGTTGCATTTCATTCTGAAAGTTGAGGTCCGATGAAGGCGTTAATGCCGAAAGCTTACAAATAAAGCAATTAAAGAGACTTCATTTTATTATTGAAGAAGGTTTACCGATGTAGCTCGGAGACACAACAATGCTAAAATAAGATGCATTCAACTCCAAAGAACATGTTGCTAGTCGCAGTTCTTCCTTCAATACACATTAATGTTATATACAGCAACTGATAATTCCGAGCCTAACATCAGTCAGTAGTCAACCTAATCAGCCACCTCCATTCGAACAACGCCAGTAACACGCACGAAGCATTCCTACTTTATTGGCTGATTCATTTTAATTCTTCTGAATTAGCATGGAATCCAAATAACGTTCTAAAAATTTGGAATGAATAGCCTATCCGTTTTTGCCAGCTAGTCCCAAATAATGGAGCGCCGTCGATAATAGAGACAGTGGAGATTTTGCGTAACAGTGCTTCGCCAACTATCCTCGTTGATGCAGCTGCTGCTAAAATGTGTTACGTTATAAAAGAGCGTTAAGCGGCGATGAAATCAATCAGCTCACTTGCTCCGGCAGTTCAACGAAAATCAGGATGGTTTTCTTCACTGTGCTGTTGGTCTTCATCCTTCATACGGCTCAGGCACAACTGAAAGTTTGCACTGACGGAGGAGCAGGACGTGAGTGATGTCGCTTGATTTCGGCCCCAGCTTCTCTGAAAATGTTTACTTTCGTGGACACGACGTACTCATTTTCATAACTTGCTTATGACAAAGCTAGCAAACACCACTAGCTTTTTTGCGTCCTGCTTTTTCTATTAAGATGGCAATTTCATGCATTTCAGCGTGCGTCGTTGGTAAATGTCCGCTGGCTTCTCAAACATGCATAAAGACAACAAAAGGAGAGGTGTGCTGTGACAACAATAAGGTAAACTTCGGCTTTTAAGCAATACTTTCCATTGACTGCAAAACGCTACAAATTTGCCAACGCGGTGCGGTCACTGCGTTAGCTATCGATTTTCTATCGATTTTCTCTGGCGCGTTCACTTGGGAGAGACGTTCCATACTGGAACAAATCTTAAGTATCCTGTACTCATAAAACAGGAGTTTTGTTTAACATCATGACAAGTCGAGCTTTAAAGACAGAACGAGTCGAAATCCTCGACTCGGACCTGAGCTGCAAACCCTAAAGTAGGCGTCGCGCACATCCCGAATCTGCAAGGAACACACATAGTAACACTTACGTGCAGAAAACGGCGAACTGCCATCGCGTGCACGCCCGGTCGGCCAGTGCTTCGGAGGGCCAGACGCGCTAGCTTACGCATTTAAACGCATGCGGGCTGCTACCGATTCCCTTTCTCCGTGCTGGGACCCATTTGCGCACGCAGGGCGCCGCCGGAGTACTCGTCCGCCCACGGAAGGCAGCATCGCGTTTTCCCGGCTTTCTAGGGCGTTTCACGCGATTTCACCACCGGATATGAGCAATACACCCCCAAAAACCCCAAAATCCGGCAAAATCACAAACACGATGGTTTCGACGGGTGCTGCCTTTAATTCAATATTTGCTTTGATTGGCTGTAGATTGTGTGCTCCAATTTTTTAAGTACATTCGTTTCAGATCACCGACGAGACAGTGACGACTCAAGCGCGTACGTTTAGTTCTTCTCTTAACTTTAAGTCATTTCAAACACTCTGCAATATAGGATTGTAGAAAACCCTTGTTTATAATTCATCCAATTGATTTGAATACAGCTGTGGCTTAACATAACAAGTAAGACTCGCCTCTTCTTGCAACTGCAGGATTTCTTGGTTCTTCTCGGGCTGGAGCTCCACTCATGCTTGCCTCTCAAATAACTAGCACATAGGTCACTGAAATGTTAACCACACTGGATGGAAGCAGTACGTCAAGGAGTACTGCTCTTCATCACAAGAAAAAAGTGTCTTTGCAGCGTCAACCAACTGCGTGGACAAGGTGAACCCAAAGACTGGCGTTTCGGACTGTCCCAAACTGGTACATCTCTGCAGCAACTCGCTCTATTACACGCTCATGACAGAACAGTGTCCCAAGACGTGCAATAGATGTACAGGTGCAACGACAATGGCGCCAAGTAAGGGAACTCCAAACTGAAATTGTTACCAATTATCTTACTATCTTACTATTAGTGTAAGGGCATCAATAGAAGGAAAACATACTTTGATTTGGGACGATTATTTTCAGCATGCCAAGACCTTGTTGATTACAAGACTGGTGTGTCGAACTGTCCGCAGATGGTGGCCTATTGCAGAAACTCCATTTACCTTCAGCTAATGAAGGAGCAGTGCCCAAAAACATGTGGGTACTGTCAGTAATATTATTCAGTCTGAATAAATTGTACAAACAACTGTGCATTACCTACAATGTACTCCCATATCAATTCTCAATCATGAAAGTGAACACAGTTCTCAAACTGCCAGACCAAGCGCGCTATCAGGAAATGATCGAGCACGCGAAGGCGTTGAGCTTTTCGGTAGCATTGGATGAATTAAAGTCTGGTAGATTACCAAGTAGTGATAGATGTTCTGGCCAAGTGAACAGTCGATTATTCAGGCCATGAAAACCCACAGATCAATGTAAGTTTACAGAGCTTTCAATCGGCAAATATGGCACCACCCGCCGAGGCTATCGAAACATGCATCTGCCCCTGCTCCAAGTAGTTGCACCGATGAGGCCCACTGAGACGTTTTACCAGCGCGACGCGTCGACGAACACATTGAACTTGTAAAGAAGTAGAAACTTTTGACGGTTGCGGGAAATAAAACGTGCAGTGTTGCATCACCTGGAAGTGGTACTTTAATGAGGTGGGAGATATCGGATATTATCAATCTATTGTACTGAACGTTCAGCGAAAACAGCGGTAAATCAAAAAAAAAATTGATGTGGTCGACAAACCAATGAATAAATTAAACCACAATAGGCACCCATAGGGTGTGTCTACGAAGTTTCGAAACTTGGTTGCGATCTTTTTATTCTTCCGCGATTTGATTTCTGTTCGACACACACAGGGATAGGGTTAGAATCTGCTTTTCAGTGTTGTCGAACACACTGAATACGAAGGTAGCTAAGGTCCTCGAGGACTGTGGCACCTTGCGTCGCATCGACTGTGAGGAGAGTGCGCATCGACTATGAGTGGTCGCCATTATTGGCGTCCTCCGCCCCCGACGACGCAAGGTGCTATACCTCTTGAGGATTATAGCGACTACCTAACAACGATTCTGCTCGAAGACATCAACTTAGTAATTTCCCCTTTCTTTTTTCCACTTTCTGCACGGATGAGAGCATTTTCTCCTGGGTCTTGCAGGGTCTTGCAACATACTGAACGTGAATATGACACGTAAATATTTCTCATGTAGCCATCATCTAAATAAACGTGCTGGCTTTTCCATCTATGTGTCGGTGGAAAAGGATCATCCTGTTTGTTAAAGGCAGCAGGAGCTGAAATTCTCGTCTCTCAGCTGAGCTGCGGGTGGTGAAGTAGAGACTCAGCACATCATGAAACGGACACAGACAATGATGGCTTACCTGCAGAGAAAATGGAACATTCGTCGCGAACACGCCTGGCCGTGTTCGTGCGCGGACGAGTTTTCCCCGGCGCGAAAGCCATTGCGGCGCGTGGTTTTGGCCGAGTCCCGCCATGAAACCCTGTGAATTGAATGATTTCGTTTTCCCTCTGCGTCAAACCACGCACCGCAATGGCTTTTGCGCCGGAGAAAACTCGTCCGCGGGCGAATACGGCCAGGCGTATTCGCGACGAATGTTCCATTTTCTCTGCAGGTAAGCCATTATTGTCTGTGTTCGTTTCACATTTATGATGCGCTGATCTGTACTTCACCCACAGCTCACCTCGGAGTCGAGGATTTCACCTCCTGCTGCCTTTAAGTGCTAATAACCGAGACCATGAGCGTCCTGAATGAATTACTGGTGCTAGTGATTGTCATCACCGATGGTGAGAAACTGGAAAGAATAAAACACCCTATAGAAGTCGGGTGCACTGTCTATTGCACATATTTAGAGTATTAGATTTTTTAGGTCGTACGAGACTGCGTTGTATTTTCTAGGCTCACATGTCTTCTATTTGTTCGCTTACCCGTAAAAGTCAATGTTTTGTGATTTCCTTAATGTTTTCTGCCTTATGAGACGCGTTAATAAGGGGTTGCGATCAGTTTGACTTTTTTGATGTTTTTTACAAGAAAAAGACAACAGCAAAACAATAAGGTAGCACTTCTTGAGGAGTGGCTGAATGGGTGGAAGGAAATAGATGATGAGAGGAATAGTCAAACAAAGAGATAGGGGTAGGTATTCAGGAAACTACTCAGGAATCTTTCACAAACTTTATATGTGGAGAGGAAGAACGCAGAGAAGGAGAGTGCTACACAACACAACAATCATCTCTATTTGCATGAGTAAGATTTTGCTATCCACAAAACCGAGGCAAACATTTAAGGAAATTCGAAAGAAACCGGCTAATTTGAAAAGGACCTTCAAGAGCCAGAGACGCGTTTCTCAAGAGGTGTAGATATGCTCATCGTAGATCATTTTGTAGGTGGGAGTGAGGTTTTAACAGATATGCTTAACACATTCATGACAACGGGACCCACGGGTGGGTCACATCTTGGCGGCCACCAGGGACCAAGGGACCCACCGGTGGGCCCCACGCCAAAAATGGGGAACCCTAGATCAGCATCTCCCGAAACTTTGCATAGATTGGTTATTTAGCCCGCCGAATCTGAATATGGCCACCATTTTGTACCATATGACCAATTTCGCGGGTTACGGTTGGCATACGCCAACACCTATAGTACAAAATCAATAAATAATTACAGTAAAAATGCAGATAATGGGCTGATTTTATAGGTATCGTAAAAATTAAGTCAAATTGTATAAATTCCTATGTTTTTTATTGGCGTAACTTTTATTAAAATTCTATAAAAAATTACAAATATTGCTGGTATTTTTATTTATTGATTGATTGGACTCGTTGTAACTTATTGACTTGTTGGCAGTGATAACGATAACAGTATTTATAAAATATTACAAAGAATTACTATACATGATATTATCATCACCACTATTTTTGTTATCTATCTTTTAATATAAAATCTATCATTACTGCAGTGAAAGACGAGAACGAAAATTTCACTTTGGCCCCATGTGGGACAACTCGCCAAGACGCCGATTGTCGTCAATGTGTTAAAGATAAAATTTTCGGAGGTTGCTTAACATAATTCATGTTGGGAGAGCTTTGGAAAAGGGAATTTCTTAGTGAAAATTCATCCAAACATCATCCGTTTGTTTCTCGTTTCATACATATCAAGATGCGTAGGACTGCTGCAGGACATCGTGTATTTTATTTTGCCCTGATGACAGTGTAGTTGAGCTCCTCCACACAGTCACCCTCACCGTTGACAAAAACAGGTCTCAACAGCGTTATGTGCGTTTTCTTTTGCTTGAATAATCGACTGTTCACTTTGCAAAGACACCTAGCACTACTTGGTAACCCACCAGGTATTGCCTCTATTAATGCTGCCAAAAAGAACTAACACCTCGCTGTGCGCAATCACATCAAATGACCCGCTTAATTTCTATTAGCGGTTTGAGGATAGCGCGCTTAGTCTGGCAGTCTGAGAACTATGTTCACTTTCATGAATGAGCATTGATATGGGACTACATTGTAGGTAATGCGCAGTTGTTTGAATAATTTATTCAGGTCGAATAATATTATTTGCAGTAACCGCATGTCTTTGGGCATTGTTCCTTCATTAGCTGAAGGTAAAGGGAGTTTTTGCAATACGCCACCATCTGCGGACAGTTCGACACACCAGTCTTGTAATCAACATAGTCTCGGCACGCTGAAAATAATCGTTCCGAATCAAAGTCATTCTTCTCCTCTTCTGATGTTCATATACTAATATCATGGTAGATTCATATAGTAAAATACAGATAATGGATAACAACTTCATTTTGAGATACCCTTACTTGGCGCCGTTGTCGTTCCACCTGTACATCTATTGCACGTCTTTGGACACTGTTCTGTCATGAGCGTGTAGTACAGCGAATTGCTGCAGAGATGTACCATTTTGGGACAATCCGAAACACCTGTCTTCGGGTTCATTTTATCCACGCAGTTTGTTGCTGCTAAAAGACACTTTTTAAGCTTTCGCTACAAATGGGAACAACAACTTTTTTACCGGAGACTTGCATTCAAGTGTGCATTTCAATGACTTCGATGAAAACTATTCGGGATACAAGTACGGATGAAATTTTATTTCATTAATTTAAATACAGCAGTGGTTTAGTATAACACGTAAAACCCGGTTCTTGCTACGGCTGCAGGACTTATTGATTCTTTCATGAAAATCTAGTTGAGAAAAACCAAGAAGTCCTGCGGCCGTAATAAGAATTTTACTGTTGAGCAGCAGCTGTATTTGAATCAATGAACCGAAGAATAAGGAGAGATCTTTTACAACTTATATTGCAAGATTTTTGAAATGAGCTAAAGTTAAGTAGAACTATTAAACGTACGCGTTTGAGTCGTCACTGTATCATCGGCGACCTGAAAAGAATGTACAAATAAAAGCGCACGATCTATAATGAATCGAATCAGAGCACAGATACTACTTATACATATTATTATGATAGTAATGAAAACAGCGCTCTAGCTTTGACAAACAAACACGTCAAGAAAACTCTTTGAAAGCGATCGATCCTGAGTGGATGCATTTGGATGCGAAGCAGTTCCTGGTTATGCTTCCAGTCGGATTCTCTGAGGCTCTATATATTCATTATTCCCCTCTCTTTGATTTTCAGGTTTTGCGCAAGGGCAGCGCTCATGAGAATTTTTGCATTAAAGAATTCGCGGAGTGTTGAGGTTTCTAAGGACATTAAACCCATGGACAGCGAGGAAGTAGCGTGAAACGCCTGTGCGTCTGCGTCCACGAGTATCCCGCCAATAGGTCCCGCCACGAAACCGTGATAAATGGTGCGCATTCTACTTCAACTGCGCCAACACTACTCGCACAACTCGTCAACATTGCTGGCGCGGCGAAACCCTTTTGTCCAAATCGACATTTGCGTCAGTATCTTTGCGGGTAGGCAGCTATTCGTAGTGTTCATCTTATATTTAGTTGTGATTGTCCAGTGGCCGACTACACGGTGAGTTTCGTTCAGAAGTGAGAATTTTTGTGAGTTTTGCTTCATTTGGTTTAGTTCAAGCATTCTACTCCTTAACGCCAGCCACGCACCTAACCAGACCCGACGGGAAAGTCGACCAAAAGTCGATACTTAGCAAAATGCCGTGTGCGTCTGGGCCATCAAATCCGCACAGTATTGCAGCAAATGGAAAGCCGCTCGTAAACTTCCGAAATTTACCTTGCTCTTGTCACAGCACACATCTCCTTTTGCTGTGCGTATGCAAGTTTGAGAAGCCAGTGGGCATTTACCAACAATACACGCTGAAATTCATGAATATCTTATTAACTGACAATCACGGTTCCCATTGTAAAGGAACAACACACAAAAGCCTAGTGTCGTTCACATTTTTTTCTCGGGGGCATCTTCCAGAAAGACTTACGTTGCGTTGTCAAATTCGAGTATTTTTAGAAAAGAGCTGATGCCGAGCTCAAGTTTCTATTGAGCACCAATACTCACGTCCTGCTCCGCTGTCAGTGCAGACTTTCAGTTGCGCTTGAGCCGTATAGAGGATGGAGACCAACAGCACAGCTGAGAAAACCATCCTTATTTTGGGTGGAGTGCCGGAGTAAGTGAGCTGAGTGATTTCGTTGCCGCTTCACGCCCTTTTATAACGTAACACATTCTAATAGCAGCTGCATCAACGAGAATAGTTGGTGAAGTCGATTGTACTTTATTATTTGGTACTTGCTGGGAAAAAGATAAGCTATTGCTCCAATTTCTGATATCTTATTTGGAATCCACATCAATTTGGAAAATGCAGGTGAATTTGGCAGTGAAGAAGTAATGCTTTGGGCGACTTTCCGATGCATTTCGAGTAGAAGACAATTGGTGATATCAACGGTTGAACGCTAATCTTAGGCCAGAATTATTATCCGTTACATATGGACTAAAGAAAGAGCTTCGAACTTTGAAAATCTGACCTAACAGTTGTGGTACTGGTCTCAGGACGCTTAATGGCTTTTCTTCTGCATCACACGTATCACCGAAGCCACTGTTGATTACTCGACGCGCGTTTTTGATCGAATTCAAATCTCAAAGAGGCCTTAAGAAAAACTGCGTTTGAACGACTTGCAAAGCAAACTGGCCTAGCTAACTAAGCCAACGGATTGAAATCAGGATGGTTGGACAGATGCATGCAGGAACCGGAAGAATTCAAGGCATTCTCTTCTCCACTGTAAGCTTTACTAGACCTTCTACTTTCGCTTGCCCAATGATTTATTTGCAGTATGTACCACTCTGGTTATACGTATACAGCGGCATGAACGTCGCGCACTAGGATCATTACCTCGAGCTGCGGTAGAAATAATCAAATACGATGAAAAGAACCAAACATCGTCATGGCTGCCCATTAAGGTGTCGCACGATAGTGATTCTGGCGGTCGTTGCTGTGCACGCTCAAGTCTGCAAATTCGTCAACTCCGTCGACGCTCAGTACATATGGTAAAGGAACTATAGCGAAACATTAAAAACTTTGAAAAAGGACAGCACGGAGTAATCCATGATTATTTGCGGTCCTTAGAAGCTAGAACTAGAACAAGTGATAAGTTTTCGCCTTAATTGTTTACAAAGTTTGCTCAACAATCCTTTATGACCTCCTTTGATATTATTCTACTTCAATATTCGTTATACTGAAGAAAAACCCGCTAACCTAGAAAAGTGTGACTTATTTGAAACGTGTCAACGTGATATTTGCACAGCACTTGGAACTGCGTTCTTTTTCGAGCTTGAAATGAAATAGATATCTGTTCTATACGCAACTGTCTTTCAAAGAAAACGGCACACGACGAACACGGAAGTTCTGGAACGGTGTGTTCCCATGTGTGTGTTCTTATGGTTCTACAAACACAACGCCAATCTGCTGCAAGGCAACATTTGGCAGATGCTGGTTGGAAATGATGTGGATCTTAGAGCAATGGACTTCAAAGTGCCTTCATACATGTCAGAAACTCCAGTGTTGATGACGGTGACCCGCGCTGCAACAAATAACCGATTGGTGAGTAATGTAAAGAAGGAGATCGCAGATGCTTGAAGCAGTTGCTTTGATGCGTCCTCAGTGGGAAGAATCTGGAAATTCCCAGTTGTTGTTGAGCAGCCATGCCCACTAATCCAATCACAACATTCTTTGTTTTAATCCACATGCTGAATTCCACGGTGGGATCTTTGCTAAATTTCATTTCTCAGAGATAGAGGCAACAGCATTCAGGCCGGTTCAGTGGTACGCAACGCACCAGATTTTGACGCGGCAATGACACTGCTATAGGTGTCAACCGAAACAGTTCCTCGCCCTATGTGTGCGCATATTTGTGACTGCAACTGTGAAAACAATATCTCGATTTTATTTCCAGCAAGAATTTGAGAACAAAAAATTTTTTTCAGTGACATCACCGACGCTTGCACAACGCATTCCGAAACTCTGACTTTGTTTTAATTTTGTTTGCTATAATGTTTTACAAACCATTTCTCAATGTGGTGCTGCAAATGGTTCTGAATGCAAGTAAAACGCTTTGAAAACCATGTTTACCTTAACATTTCATCCATAATGCATAGAATTCGAAATCAGCGAAAAAAGCTAACAATAAGATCTGCATCATTCGATTACGAAATTGTGTACCCAATTGTCTAAAAATACAGGGTGGGCCATAAATACGGTGACAAGACGTGTTTTGCTTTCATACGAGCATGTTCTCCCTTGAAGTCATGCTTGGTTGGGAGGCCGTCTTCGGACGTTTTAGCATCACACTGCTCAGAAAATGAGTTAAATTAATGTTTCGCCTGGTTCAGAACAGGGGAACACAAATTTTATGACCTATTGGTTTTGTTGAGTGGCCATTTAATTGCACAGATCTCAGTCAAATGTGTTAGTAGGTTTTATTGGTACTTGAGACATAGGCTTGCTCAAAACCCCTTAGGAGCTGGGAATCTCCAGAAAGGAACTTCAAAAACAGGAAACAAATTTTTGCGCGACCAATTGCGCGCAGTGGTCTGCGACTTCATTTGATGTGGGGTATCTGATTCCAAGGATATAGAGGATATTTCCAAGTGTTTTATTGTATTGTATTCGTTGGGAGCTAATGAAAATAAATCATGTGGCAGTGCTCCAAATTGCCTTAAAAATCTCTTTCTAATTGCCCCTTTCTCTGTTAACGTATTTTTGGGCCACCCTGTACATGTATGGGCCGACACAATGGAAAATGTTGGCTCCGAGGTGAATCTCTGCATCTGGAAAAGGCGACGAGTTTTGCGCGAAAAATTTGGAGTACCCTCTCGCGAACCGATACTGGGTTGAGTCGAAGTCTTTGCATTGTAAAGGTGGTGTTTTTTAGAAGCGAAGCAGCCGGTAGCTTGCGATCACGGAAGCTTATATTGCTCTTGGTCTCTCAACTCTTCCGCGACTCAATAGCCGAGGTGAAAAAGGAATACGAGACGACTATGGCGAACGCACTGCAATCGCTAGAAGGGAAGAAAGCCGTTGCTAAACCAAAAAATGGAGCCCGACTCCTCATCTACTGCCTGTGAGGTCTTGTCAACAGCAAAATGATAACGTCGAAAAGTTCAACGGCTTCAACGATGAGTACGGTGATCTTTTAATAGACTAGGAACAAGCAGATGCCATGCCCATGCTCTCTCCAACATGTCATAGATGAAAGACGATCAAGGGTTGGAAGGGCTTCACGAGCAATTATCCATCGGTTCTGTTGAGGGAGCAACTAAGGTTTGATACTTTAGAGTGTCTCAGTTGGCTTTCGTTCCAGGCATTATACGAGTTTATACTTTGCAATGATGCTTCCAAAAACCTCCCAAACAATTGTCACTGTTCTTTTCTATCTTCGTCTCGAAGGCTATAAATGTGTCTTTGGCACTTCGTAGTGAAAATAAATAAATCAACAAGTAAATTGAAGTGTGTAGAGGTAGACGTACTGAAAAAGTGATAGTGATGATCTACAAGGTATGAATACTGATGTTGTTGAATGCGATGTTTTAGCAGAATATGGCCTGGAAGCTCAATTTTGTATGTTTTTTTTGCAAACTGGAATCATGCCACGTAACTCCTCACAGGGGCTCCGCAACAGAAAAGGAAAACGGACTTGAGATCAGCGTCACAAACAGCATTAGGCAATATTCACCTCAATCCGAACTGTCTGACCATCCCCCTCCCAGCCCCAAATATCCTTCCCTTGTTAGTAAAACACGGTTGTTTTCACAAACGATAGCTTTACACTTTTTCATATACACTCAACACTTTTCTCACCTATGTATTATACAGGAGACATCAATTGCGGGAGGCCTATTCGCGGCCTCAAAAAGGACGCCGCGCAACCGCGCCACACGCACCAGGATCGGTGTCGTCTGCAGCCGGATTGGTATTCCTAGGAGCCTTTCTTCCCGATTCGATCGAACATCGTAGAAACGGCTAGAAAAGCCGGTAGAAATAGCGAACTTACAGCAGCAGAAGACATCGGCTACGGCGCGCGCACCGCGGTTGCGCGGCACCCTTCCCGTGGCCGCGGATTGAGCCACTGCCATTGACGTCCACTGTATTTGTCCTATGAATTATTCTCGGTGTCAAGCACTTAAGTTTTAATGTATTAATGAAAAATAAATATTCATGCCATTGTATATGACACGTCTACCTGATGCTCCATCACCACTTGTGGCTTATTCTTATCATCGCATATGCCTCGCAACATGCACTTCATTCATTATAAACAAAGGGATAAACGGGAGGATTAAAAAAAGATAAGGAAGAAGTGATTCGTTTCATTTCTTCTCTCACACCCTCCCACCTCTCCTTCAGCGTAAAAAGTGAATACTCAGACATTCGAGCGTTTGGAGCGCCGTTGAACCCGCCCACTTTTGGTCGGTGCAGGCTTCCGGCAGGCAGTAGCCGGTGGAGCAGGAATACTTGCTGAAGCTGCGGATGGAGCAGGAAAACCTGCTGTAAGCGAGCATGAAGCAGGGGATATGCTAGTTAACCTGCACCCTGTTTCTTTTTCTCCATTGCCACGTGGCACCCGAAGTGAATATGAGCCGGCAGACGGCTGTGAAAGCTTAGTCTAGTCTCCGCTGTTGCGGAGACAAGACGAGCCCTACGGGACTTGTCTGGCCAACTGAGGCTCGGTTGAAACTGCTAGTGTACCATTTGGCCAGACAAGATGCGTGGGATGCGGTCACGTGCCAATGCGGCGCGGACGGGAAAATCCGCCTCGCCGCAGATGTCCGGCTCGTCGAGCGCTTGTGCGGGGATCACATACATGCCCGGCGAACTCATTTTTGAACTATTTTTGTAGTCATCGGTCGCAATAGAACATGACCAGCCTAAGTCCTGCTATCTCCGTAACAGGATCACAGAAGGCCAAATGCCGGATAAGGCGCGACTGACGGCGGAATAGGCGCGCCAACTCCTCCCACTTTTGCGTTTGTCCCGCAGGTGTCATGCCACGAAAAACGTTGTGGACCGGCGCTCCAAACGCCCGAAAGTCTGAGGAGGGGTACCAGAAATTACGATGATTCAGTGAGTAGTGAAAGCGATGAAGTGGTCGGCGTGAAGCAATCCCGATCGTAGAATAGAATACGCCACACATTCGACTTCATCTGAACATAGTAGATGCACTTAATGCGTGTTTCCATAGAACAATGATTTTAGGGGCGTTCCGATGTACAAAGTCAGTGCTTCATCATTCCGGACTCCTCTGGTACCAATTTACCGACCCGTGAGGATGGATGGCTTGATTGGGAGGCCCTCCCGGAGAAGGAGAACGACCTGTTGACCCACCACGGATTAGGACAAATCTTGACTGCAATACAAAGGCAGATGCGGATGAAGAAATCAGTTTCAGTTTTTTTTTGTTTGGAGCACCCTGAATGTATGAATAAATAAATAAATTATTAATTAATTAATTAATTAATTAAATGATAAATAAATAAATGTAATTCACTCTCTTTCGTAGTTGCTGCTTCCGGCACAGATGTCGTTAAATTTGCTTTGCATTCGTTGTACGCAAACAGTGAGAGAGTTGATAATACAATTTGTACTTTACCGCTTTACTTATCAAGTAACGGCTTGTGATTGTTCACAATACTTTTGCACTAGGCAGATTTGGCATAAGCATGATAAGTCCGCTGTTTGCAGGAGCGGCGTTAGCGATTGTTTCATGGTTCCTAGTTGATGCAGCTGGTGTTTTAAAAACGATCAGCGTTATAAAGCCTCAACAAACTGAATTCTCTCTGCTTTTCAGACGTCACCCGTACCATGGCCACCATACTTGCGGCGTTCTTCTTTGTGTTTGTTCATGGAGTTCAAGCTCAGTACATGGTGTGCGTTAATGGTGGAGCTGGAGGTGAGCAGAGCTTTGTTTTTTACCTCAAGAAAACTACAGAAAAAATAACGGAGTAAAAACAGCGCGCCATGCTAGAAAACCCTAATAAACAGCGGTATATTTCGTCTAACAGTCTTCTGTGAGAGTACGACGTTGGAACATAAGGTTTTGACTTTCCTGGAATGGTTTGAAATATCCCGTCGGTAGAAGGGTCAACGAACCCGGTGCTAAACGTTGGCTGATTCTGAGAAGACACCTCCGCAAAATTCCTGATGTTGACGGATCCACAAAATTAGATGTGATTGAATAGGCAGCAGCTGTTTCTACAAAACTTCTGTCCAGTGACGCTGCGAGGGAATAAAGTGGAACTTTCTTTCATCTTCGAATATCTATACGTGGCTTCCCATACAAGGGAACTATTGAGGACTGTTGAGAAATGTGGAAAACTATCGAAGGTAGAAACAGATGTAAAAGGATGACTTTTTAGTGTTTCCTCCTAGTTCGGCTTCTACTCTATGATAAACATTTAGTGTGTTCCGGTTATTGTGCGTCACCAGCTCAAGCCTGTATAACAACAATGACGGGACCGATGTGCTGCGATCTAAGAATGGTAATTTCAAGTTATTTGTAAGTAGAATTTCTGCGCATACGCATGCAAATTTACTTTGCCTATAAATATCAAGTAAGATGTGTATGTCGGTGTCTTGTTGAATGTTCCAAATATAAACCGGTTAAGCAACAGAGGAAAACGGAGGTTTTGGGCTAAATTTTGCTAGGAGCTATCAATCCATTTATCGATTGCATCAATTTTATTGATTTTCGCAATTTTTGCACAGCGATCGATGTGAGTATGTCTATTGGGGTTACTCAGTACGCTGAACCCCAAAATGACAACTACTTCGCATGCAAATATTGATTTATCGATTTCATTGATTTTTTCGCAATTTTTGGCCACTGGTCAGCGTGAACTCGCCAGTGCTGTGAAAACGAATATAACATAAATTTTGGACATAAAAATCTGTTTATTCATTCATCGACTTCATTTCTTTCTCCTTTCGCCCATGAGTCAGTGAACACGTGTGTATTAGAGTGTTCCAATGCGAATATCGAATTATTGGTCTTATCAATTTCTCACCAATTCTGCTCAAGTGTCTGTGGGGGCATGACATCTGGGATTTTCCGTTGCGCTGAACACGAATAACCACTTCGTAAGAATGTTTCAAAATTTTCTGTTTTTTTTTTGTTTCTGCGCAGAGATGGGTAGGAGCGCGCCAACTGGGGTACTCGAACACACCAGTCGGCTACACACGAGTGCAAGTATACATAGTTGACATGATGATCACCAAGATTATCAACATTTTCAATGAAATTATCGACACTAGCGATCGAGCTGATCAATCCTTAACATCCGGAGTAGCGTCACACTGTGAGAAGTTTGCAGCGACAGTAATGCCACAGTGAGCGACAATGTTAATTCAAGAACGTTTTGAAGATCGTCACTGTCACTATGCCAGGAGTAGTGCCCGCCCCACAAGTTCCGCAAGTGTCCCCCACGGTTGCGCCGCAAGTTTCTCCTGTCGCAGGTATGTGAAGTAGTCGTTATTTTCTGTTTCATACATAATAAGTACTTCACGATATATAAGTGCACATGTTGGGCGTTCAGAAAGTGAACATTGGAGACCCAACTATTCAGGAATGGATCCACAAGACTTGTTGAAATGAATCTCAGAATACACTTCAGGGACGAATGCGTGCTTTGACAGAGTCGATCCTAAGACGGGTGTAACGGACTGTCCCAGTAAGGCGTACCTTTGCAACAATTCGCTATACGCGCAGCTGATGGCTGAGCAGTGCCCACTGACCTGCGGCAAATGCACCCCAGTGACATCGAGTAAGTGGATATATGCCTCATACATTCAGAGGACAAATTCTATCCTAGACGCTTTTCCAGCATGCCGAGATTACGTGGATCCTAAGACTGGAGTGTCGAATTGCCCCCAACTGGTCGCGTACTGCACGAATCCTCTATACCAGCAGTTGATGAAGGAGCAATGTCCTAAGACGTGCCGTTATTGTGTTTGATATTATTCGGAAAGAATAAATATTGTAAATCATCTTATATTCTGAGGATCTTTATCTCATCTATTATACTCCCCAGACATCATCATCACGAGCATCGTCCCAGTTGCTTCTACTGTTTAGATACTCCCCGACGCTATGAAATCGATAATTCTGTGTTCAACTCGTGTTTAGTCGAAGGTTAAGGACTGTCACAGCTTGAGACAGTCAAAGGAGGTCTTGCAAACCTTCGAGAAATGCTTCTATTAGGATTGAGCTGAATAAAGGTGGTCGGCAAAAGGAACATCAACATAAAATGTCTTCGAGGGCAATTATACTCCATTTCTGACCAAGATTCCCTCCGACACGATTTTCATTCGCAATTTCTTCCCCTGCACCGTCTCCAATGCTCAATTTCACTTTTCTTGGTTTTGAATGATTACCACGGAAGTGAGTTCGGCTTTTCTGCAATCGCTTCCATAGTGCGCTGTTGCCGTAAGATGATCGGCTGCCAAAAAATCACTTGCACCGGAGGGAAAACCGAAGAAGCAATTATTGTACCGCAACATCATTTCATTTCCAAACAAACCTCCGCAGCGTTTGATGAGCATGTGCATACAAGACAAACAAAATATCATGAAAATAGCTGGAAAAAATTCCTTTCAGTTGGTGGGCCAGTAATCATTCTCTCAGCTAATTAAACAAAGTAGCTCAGTGACATCATGCAAATCTAAACAATCACGGATATCATGACAAATCAATACAACCAATATGCAGGCGCACTATATGAGAAGATTCTTTTTAATGCCCGTATTCGTGAAAGTCTCCGGGGACACTGCCCACATTCTCGTCGGGCGAACCTGTTTTGCAAACGAAGACAAGATAATTCTACAATACTTTGTAGTAGTAAGCCACATGCAAGGTTGTTATAAAACTCACTTTAATGGCTGACGTTTTGGCATCCTCGCCTTCGCCAGAGCCTGAAAGAATCAAGCCAACTCATGAGAATATTCGGACAAACCGCTTCTTAATCATGCATCGAGAGCCCAGCTGTGCAACGAAATCACAAGCCAACCCTGGTAAAACCGACGGCTAACCTCTCTGCGAGTCCTACGATCGGATGATGCTGGGGCGGTGACCGAACACGTATGGACCTGGCAGCAGTGTGAGACATCTGCCAGGAGTTATACAATGGGATAGATGTTACATAATGGAAGATATGGAAGCAGTTCAGTGGTGATAATGGGACATGGAACCGAACGCTTCGAGGGTCTTGCGTACTTATGTAGTATCTCCTACAGCTGTTTTTGGCCAAGATTGTTAATGATTTTATTCCTCCAAATGGCCTATGTTTCGGCGATCTCACCTTCGTCGGAGCCTAAAGTAGTCTACAGTACAATTGGCCTATCCTCCCAAACGCCTCGCCTTTATACAGAACTCATTCAATCAGAGAGTAATCCAAAAACAAAAGCGGAACACACGCTGATCAGTGCTCACCTCAGCTTTCGACAATGCCGTCGACACAGACCGCTAATGGTGAGACTGTACCCCTAGTGGTCTTCATATGTGCGCAGTATCTTAACGATCCGGCTACAGCTCAAAATCTGCACAGATTCTGATACAAGGCCAACTCGTTTGTGATAGCGATACATTCATCTTTCCTATTCATTTCTGGGTTTTTAGTGGCAATCCAACACGCCTCCAATGTTTTGCGCGCTATGATCTCGGGCTCTGATGATAAGATCGTAACTCAAATTTGAACGACAGAATTTTCGTGGCGTAGTCTGCGACGTGCTCCTAGTGGGGTAGAAGGTCTTGATTTGTTGAGCCCATCTAAGTGTTCTTTTATCCGTGTACCAAGAGGCGGCCCTGTTTCTCCCACGGTATTGCGTTCATTCTTCTAGGTCGTCACCGAGCGCAGACCTGCGACAGCATCGATTATGAAGTACAGTCCACAATTCTTGGCCATGAAACTCTTTGCATGCAGGATCCTCGAAACTTTTTGGATCCGCACCAAAAATCCAAAAAGGAATCGCAGAGAAGAATCACCATTAAACTTCTTTAATATCTCGCATTATGTAACTACTAACTCGAGATATATAATAACTCCTTGCAGAGAGATTCACGCTGCTACCAGCTGAACACGTGTTTGGACGTCCCTCCAACATCATCCTCAGGAAATTACCCCGAAAAGTTCCACTCTTCCACTTTTGGTTCAATTACCCACGTTTACACTACAACTCATTCGTTGGTTTTTGCTGTTTTATTTTCTTTTGACGGAAAACACTTGTTTATTGGATTTCCCACTGGTTCCTGAAAGAGTACGTGGAACGGACATGTAAGTTTAGTTTTCTATACGGTGATTCATATGCCTCTCCCCCTTACCGACGAGCACAGGAGAAAGCGTATTGCTTAGATTCTCTTTTCCTTATGTAGGGATGTTCGCGAAATGGGAAATCGAATTATTTTTTCATGATTTTTTTGGTAGTTTATTGGCTGTGAAAACATTCCTAGACAGAAAATAAGTCACAGGATCATTGTTGACTATCACTTAGGGAATGCTCGCGGCATTAACCGCAGTGACGGACCAGGCATTAAAAACCTTTCTTTTTCTTATTTCTTAACGCTGAAAAGTCTTCTTGCGTAACTTTCTTAGAATCGCAAAGTAGAAATATTGAAAAATATGAGACACAACTCTCTTTACTCAATGCCACAGTCCCATTCGGAGTCTCCGAGTTTTATTATCAATTTAGATATATTATAGAGGGAAAATTCTCGCTCGGCTCTCAACAAACACCTCACATTCATTGCCCATTTGCAGATAGCCTTGCACTTCGACTAAACGCCATGAAATCCTTTTGTTTTGAAAATTTCAGCGTCATTGATAACAGCTGGACTTTTAAGATGGATTTAGCGTGACTCACAACACCGCTAAGCACCGCTCCCCCGCCAACTTCAGTCTCCACTAGCTTTTGCTAAGTTTTTAAACCTAACCTGTCACTACTTTGCTGGATTACCGCCATTGATCCAGCTTTTTATAGGAAAAAATACATCAAAAAGTCAGCGAAGTGAGGGTAAAAGCTGCTAGGTTCCCATAGCTCGGCTAGACAATGGAGACATTGCCGCTGTTATTGCCACTATTCTTCGTCTATACGACCGAAGCTCAGCTCCTTGACTGTTCTAATGGTGGAATAGGACGTAAGTTGAAAATCTGACGAATGGACTGACTAAGGACTAATCTATAATCGAATGTCGAATTTTGGCATATAGAGGGCATCAGCTGAGCCAAATACTGTTGCTACACAATCCATTAAAGATTTTGCCGCGCCGCATCCAGGTGCGTCGCGTAACTGCGAGTCAACTATGCTGATGGCATCTGTTTGGTGCAAGGACCTATTACGTAAACGCACTCAGAATTCTTTGGCCAGTTTTGAAGCGCTGCGGAAACCTTACATAGAGAGCAGTGACGACCAAAGTGGAAGAGTAATTCACTGGAAGTACTGCCAATTGGGATGTTCCAAGCCCTCTCACAACGGAAATTTGGCTTCCTTGACTATGTCACTTAACGATTCTGCTAGGTAAGACACTACTGAGGTTGACGAACTAGTGGCCTCCCCGTGGACCCCTTCTGAACCTAGATGGGAAGTGTTGGCGAGCCTCTGAGCTCGCTATGGAACGCTTTCGCAACTACCGCATCCAAAATAAAGTGGCCCATTTAAGATAGAATTTTCCACTGCAAAAAATAGCTTACAATCCAACTTTTTCACACAAGAAGCTGGCTTAAATTTTTTAACATTCTCAAAAAAATCCGCTCTGGCACGTTTGCTGAGGCAATATAAGGGCACAGGTAGACAAGAATCTAAGAGATTTACTACATAGGTATGTTGTACTAACATAACGCAGTCACTCCTGACCTCCACGCAGTTACTGTTTGTCTCAAATTTTTTATGCATTGTACTTGTGGCCTTGATATTGTATGTATGTATAAAGGAATTCCCATGGCAGATTTCAATAGTACATTTCTATTGTTTCTGGCAAGGGGACCTCGTAATCTTGTCATCATTGTTTTCTATGTAATGTTTCCGCAACATTCAAGGACCGACAAGAGACTTTTGATTCGCGCTCTGTATAATATGTAGAGGTTATTGAACTGGTACGAATGCCTACGCGTTGTATCTTCTTAGCGGGGATGGGCGGAGTACCGATTCCGAAAGTCCGGAAGCTCCTGAATTCTGGCGCAGTGTGAGCTTCTAGTGTCGAGATTTCTGAACCATTGGCAGTGGGATAAAAATATCTGCAGCGTAGTGTCATGCATTTATTCAGTAAAAATTAGTTGATTTGTTTATAGCATGTATCGGCGGTAAATGCCCAGCCGGCTTTTCAACCTGCATAAATACAGCGGCAGGAGAGATGTGCTGCGAGAATACCAAGGTACCCGAATTTTGTCGTAATTTTTTTTTGCGTTGACAAGCTTCACACTAGAAAAATCGGAAGAGATCAAGCACCATTAAGTGCTCAAGACGACGAAAATCTCAGATAACCTGTCAACCCTCTCGATAACGCTAAGCGTGGAGGGGGGGGGGAGCGTTGGAAAATTTGGGGATGCGAGTCTGTGGCTGCTGCAAGACAAAGTGGACCTATACAACGTTACTGTATATATTGAATATTGAATCTTGAAAGTGCATAGATGTGTGGAGGTCTGTTATCATTGGGAAATTTCAATATCTAACAGTGATTATTTCCAGATCGTGGTTCCAACAACTGCAGCCCCAGCAACGACCGCTGCAACCACAACGGCAGCCGGTAAATCAGCATTCTTGTAGCCCTTGTACTATGGTTCTCCAAAATCAATAGTTTAGCCTGTGTTGATAAACTGAATCCAAAAACTGGAAGGTCTGATTGTCCGAACGTGGCGTATCTCTGCAATAATGCTGTCTACTACACCCTTATGACGGACCAATGCCCGAAGACGTGCAACAGATGTGGCGGCAGTGGTGCCGCAACTACTGCCGCACCACCGACAGCTGGTACAATGATTTCTTTGCACATCGACCTGGCTTAGACAAGAAACCTTTGTAATTTTTCTATTCAGGTCCACCCTCTTGCAGAGACTTGGTAGATCCTAGGACTGGAGTGTCGAGCTGTCCTCAGATGGCCAGCTATTGCAGGGATCCAGCATATGTGAAACTGATGCGACAGCAATGTCCAAGGACTTGTGGATATTGCATTTGATATTATTCGCAAAGAATAAATCACGTTTCGGTGAGGAAATGTTTGTTGTTGGTGAAGTTGCAAAATCAACCGATAAGAGGGCTTCCAATCGATATCGTTTCAAAGGGAGGTGCACTTTTTTAAAAGTCACAAATATCCATAATCTGAGTTTGTATGTAGGCACATCATGTTGTTTAGACTTAATGGCATGTATTTGGTGTAGATAATTATTTTGACAGTATATTAACTATAATAGTAACTCTAAGACCCACGGAAGATTGATTGGTTAGCATAGCACTTTTTTCTGCAGGATAAAGGAAAGGCTCGGTCTGAATAGATGAGCAACTGATGATAACAATAGAGTTTCTTATACTACAGGGTGTTCCATAATTATAGTGACATTGTGCGATTATCCGCGTGTTCGTTTTTTTTTTCGTGGTTGCTTCTTACTTTTTTTGAGAGTTCTCGCTTCCATATGTTAGCTCTACTCTTGCGCTTTCCATATATCCGTATAACATCAGAAGTTTCGCCGTGGAAGGACAGTTACAGCTGGTCCGAAAACGGATGTTAGGAAAGACCGTGAAAGTTTGCGGAGAAGCTCGGCTTGCTCAGTTCCCAAACTTTGGCTAGAAATGAGCTCTGGTCGCACCTCTTCGCAGAGGATGACTCGTGGCCATTTAAAATGCTACAAGAAAACCACCGGGCACTATCTCATAGAAGCCATAAGAGCCAAAAAGAAAGCAGCAATGCAACAACGAGCAACTGCGGTTCTTTCGCTATCAAACTTAGTTTTTATCAGCAGATTACAGACCACCCTTAAAGAAAGGGGCTTCAATGACATCTTTTCTACTTCCATTAACGACATCGGAATTGACCACATTTTTATTTCAGCGAGAAGGGACAACACCATCCTAGCCTGCGAAAATGTTGACGGCTCTTGCTTTAGTCTTTTGACTGGTTATATGTATTCTCCTCTCCTGTGTAGTTTTACAGCCTACTAGTGTTTTGAACATTTCGGTTTTTCTTGGCAGAACTTGAAACTTTTCCTGCTGTTCTTCCATTTGAAAAAAAAAACCGTGTACCACCTGGCAGATGATAACGTGGACTTCGGCGAGGTTGACGGACCTACTAAGATGGTATCTGGAGCCCAGAGCTACTCCTTTGACGGACTTGCGCTGTTGGCGGCCATCGCTCTTCCTCGCCGCTGGCTGCGATCCCACTCCTTCCCCAATTAACCACTTTTTAAGAATCACTCCATTGATACCTGCCTCCGTGATTCTTTCACACTCTAGTATTCATCGGATTTGTTCTTATAACTTGTATACTGTAAGTTAGATCCTGTTACTGATAATAAATGTAAATGTAAAAAAAAGCTCTCTGTTCAAAAATGGCTCACATTTGTCGATTCTTTCACAGACGAAAAGCTTCTCACAGTGAAACGAGTCTTAAATAGGCAGAAGGATAGAGTTTATTTCGCTCCGAAGCCGAATGTTGTGGTACAGTGTTCATCCAACCCAGCATCGGTCATAGTTTTCTGTAACATCACCTCTGATGGCAACAAGCCACTTCTCTTTGTACTGCAAGAGCTCAAAGTGAACAATAACAACTGCCTTAGGAAGTGCTGGAAAAATAGCACTACCTTAGACTGAAGATCATTTCGAGTGCTGCGCCACTTCCTCTGGCAGCAGCAGGAGTTGATGCGCCACTTCCTAAAGCAACGAAAGGAGATGATCCACCACTCCCAAAAAACATCTTTAGATCGAACTCTACTATTTGGTCACACTTACGGAAGCAAATGATGTTAAATTTGAACATAGTTAACTACGAAGCACGTCTTAGCCGATCTCTGAGATGTTTTGCCTGGAACTGCTATGCCTGAAGTTCAAAAAGCTCTTCCAGGTCGACTGTGTGTTTACATGCTCAAAACGAACACTGCGAACCATCGCAAACGATGAACACTCGCCTCTGCGTATGATATCATCTCTTTTCTTCTTTTAATACGCCATCATCAAAATGTACTTTCCAAGCAAAAAAATTTGGCAACATACATAGCTGACGGGATTGTGTACAAAAAAGCCACCGTTTTTTCCTGAACACACAAGGAAGCGTTATCGTCCTCTCGCTCGATTCGCTGTCGATTCCAAAATGGATGCTTTAGCTGTGTTTTGTAATGGATGCCCAGCTGTCGTTCCTATAGAAGCTGCTGCTGAAACCGGCATGAATGCACTGGTTGGAAGTGGGCTTCACCTGTAAACGTTATGCGAAATGTGAACCTTATACGAAGAAGGCAACATGGCAAAATGGACGGACGATGTTTGCTTCGGAAAAGGTAAAAGTTGATTTTCAGCCAAACAGATCAAGAAATTCACCCTTTTCAGAGATGGCTAAACGCACTTCAGGTTCATGCCTTTAGCTCTTACTAGTTTCACTCGGAAATTGTGGACGTGTGGCTCTGTTTGTCCGTTTTGAGAACAGTATAGAGGATGTCAGTATGGAAGATTCTCTCCAGATCTTACACGACAAACTGAGCTCGCCCAGAGTTCACATTTTGCTGCTGAAACCGCAAGAGCATCGGCGAGAACTTCCGCATTGACATAGCTGCCACATTTGGAAAAATAAGCGTTATGAAACTAAAAAAGAGCTCTTATATGTGATCAAAGTTCTGACAGGTTCTTGTTGTCCTAACTAAACGTATAAAAGTCAGGAAGCAGACACGAACACCACCTGGTATCCACACTTGGTAGGAACATGGAAGCTGCATTGATTTCACTGCTGCTCGTCTTCTTCTATACGACTGAAGCTCAACTCCTCAGCTGCACCGGTGGAGGACAGGGACGTAAGTGCAATGACAATTGAGGGGCACCTATATCACCATGTAGCTGTCCCAGCCACTTATTCTAAGGAATAACACAAGTGGAAGAACGTGGTTAAGATGCATATCTGCACTCAGTTTCAAGTGCTGTGGCGGTCAATCGTTCTTGCACTACAGACTGCTCTGCCTCACTGCACCATCTACGCCCCTTTTCATTTTAACTGCACTGATCGCATTCTGTTGTCCACATACGATATCCAAAAATCCATATCATCATGTAACACCTGACCAACTTTAGCATGCGTTGGCGGCAGGTGCCCAGCTCCTCTTTCCACCTGTATAAACACAGCAGCAGGAGAATTGTGCTGCGAAAACTCTAAGGTATTAAATAGTTCCAAACTCCTAGAATGACAAATTTAAGCGATAATTATATATCTTCAAGCGATTACTTCCAGATCGTGGTTCCTACGACTGCAGCCCCTACAACAGCGGCCCGTAAGTCAACATTCTTGTAGCCTCACTGCTACAGCTCGCGCCAACCCAACATTTCAGCATGCGTGGATAAAGTGAACCCTAGAACTGGAAGATCTGACTGTCCAAGTGTGGCGTACCTTTGTAACAACGCCATCTACTACACACTTATGACAGAGCAATGCCCGAGGACGTGCAACAGATGTGGCGGTGCTACTGCAGCGCCAACTGCTGCACCACCAACAGGTACAGTCAGAAGGTCACTGTTCAGAAAGTGCATTTGCATTGCAGCAAAAGAATCCCAGTCTTTTTGTTCAGCATCTTCCTGCCAGGATTTGGTCGACTATAGGACGGGAGTGTCGAATTGCCCTCAGGTGGCGTATCTATGCCGAAATCCGACCTACCTGACGTTGATGCAACAGCAATGTCGCAGGACATGTGGATACTGTGTATGATATTATTCATGGAGAATAAATCATAGGTCGCAGTTCGTGAATCACCTATGCAAGACCGCCTGGAAATAACGAGCCCGACTAGGTTGACTCGTCAAAATTCTCAGGCTCATGAACGTAGCTGTTCTCACAATGGTGTCCTATTTAAAGCCTGATACGTTCACGTTGGTGACTATACAGAAGTTTTGCCAGAATTTCCCTTTCATTTTTCATTCCATTAGAAAGTCGAGCTGCTGCACGTAAGTTTGCGTGTCTACGTGTATTGAGAAGTCTTTGATAAGTCTATATGGCGCAATGGCGCGACATCATCGCCTCGAAATGAGGTATAAACACATCTTCGGGCCACCAGTGAAGCATTATTTCAACGTTGCCACTACTACCAACAAAATACAGCTGAGCGAGGACCATGAAGGTTGAATGACGTGGGCCTTTGCGGAGCAGTTGAGCTACTAAGCACAACCAGTTAATGATCTTCATCCTGCACGACATGGTTTGATGTGGTAGTCTGAAAGACGTTCCGCTCCTGAGCTATGTAGGATTTAATCTCAGAAGGTGCAGGGTTTATCAGTCTAAAATACGCACCAAGAAATTGTAGAAAAGTGTAGAAGATCAGATGATCAGGTCAATAGGAACTTCAACCAGCTGGATGTACTCGGGATTTTTCTGCAAAGACATTTTTCAGCACAAATGCTCTTGTTGGCGCCAAAACCCTCTCAGCTCGAGTTGCGGATTTGTAGAACCCTATGCTGCACTAGTACGAAGCTGGTACAGAGTCAACGAAGCTGCGACTCACGTTGTCGTGCTCGGAAGTATTTTTTCAACATATCGTAATGTATTTGGGACGTGCTGCAAATATTCGAAAAAGCGTTCCTAATGAGCAAAAGCTAATTACATAGAATTACCGAATGATATCATATGACGCAATGGGGTTATAAGAAATGTAAGAAATCGAGATCTTCAGGAAGCATGCACTCCGAGAAATTATCTCGTGGAAACTACTGCCTCTTCATAGGGGGCAACCTTAGCTGGACTCACAATAGCTATCTAAACGGGTTGTGGCCTTCCTGCGCACCACCGACAACGACCGCTTCAGCACGTTGCTTTTGAATTGGTTTCGATTTGTGCAGTCACAATGGCATCGTTGAGATCCGTGCTGTTGACTCAGTTGCTATCGTAGAAAAATAAATCCTATAAGAGGAAAAACTGAGCTCTCATTCATACTCACGACTCCGACAAGTTTTGTGTTCGCCAAGCACAACGTATAAAAGTGAGGAAACGAACAAAAATACCGCTTCACTTCCACATTTCGGCCGGAGGATGAACCCCACATACATTCCATTGCTGCTCTTCTTCGTCTATATCACCGAAGCTCAACTTCTTGAGTGTACCGGTGGTGGAGTGGGACGTGAGTGCACATGATTGTTGAGGAGATATATAATATAGCTGCCGTGGTCGTCCATGTTGTGAAATAACACGGATGTCGTGACCCACGAGCTCATGATTAGTAACGAGTATGCAGGAATGTTTATGCATTCCGCGACAATGCCGCCGCCGACTTCATCTCCGCCTACCTTTACAGTATAAAAGGTACGGCCGGAACACCCAGACGGGTTCTGTCTTAACCTCCGTACAAGCCCTCTAATACGAGTAGTGAAAGGAGAGAAAGAGAATGAAAATAGGAAATGTAAGTTAAAGAGAAAGTGGAAGGAAATAAGACTTGTAACTCATTTTGGCAATATTGTGTTCTATATTATATGAGAGTATTAATAAATGTCTTAAGTGTATTTTTTGAACCACCAAAACACAACTGGACCTGGTGCAGTCCAAAAAATGGAAGTGGAAATCGCCCACACGACGGCCGCTCTCATAGGCAAGAAATCTGAGGGTTCATAACATTTTCGCACAAATTGTAACGTTTTCAGGCTAGTGTATAATTAATGCGGCTTTTTTCGAGACTTGTTTCCCCTTTTGTCTTTGAAAATCAGCGCTTCTCGAATAGTTTTTCATAGAATTAACCCTCTTGCCGTTCAGTTAAGGTGCTCTTGGGGATCGTATCCACGTGCGCCATCGCATGCTCCACCACTTCGGGATAAGTTGGAGTGTAGCACAGTCGTTTTGCGATCCCAACGTAATTTTGGCTGAAGAACAAGAGTGAAGCTTAAACTGTTGAAATAAGGCGGTACCACCCTCACAGATAAAGTTCGACGACCAAATTTTAACGACCGAAAACTCTTGGCAGTCTTTGAAAAGAAGAAGGTTCTATTGATGAAATTCTTCAAAAATGGAGTCTGCTCGTTTCGCTGGAGGCAACCAGTGTGAATTCGTGGTTTGTAGTGGTCCTGTTCAGCCATTTATGAAGGCACGGTTCGGCCAATCTATGTGCTTTTCGCACTTTTAGAGAGGGAAAACAATGGTCGAATGGTTCCCACTGAAACTTTCGGCCAACATTCTCGTTTTCAAGCTTTCTCCCTCTTCCATGACCACCCAAAGTTTCTTGTGTTCGAAATTTGGTAAACGACCTCTTCTTTCTTCATCTGTGGATGTTTTATTTTATGAAAATGAATCAGCTCTTTCGCTAAAAAGTCCGCTGAAGTTATAAAACGAGTGCGCTGCATTCCAACCCTTCTCAAAGTGGGAGTGCTGATGATAATATGAGGGCGCGTAAAGATACAGCATTTTCAATAAAAGAAGTAGAGGGGAATATTTCTGTGGGAAAAGCCATTAAAAACCGATGATTTTCAAAGAAAAAGAAAAAGTGAGAAGGCCGCATTAATTTGTCCACTGACACATCAAGAGTGTGTTCTGTATATCGGATGAACCCAAACTACTCCCTCTAGCTGCTCTTCACCTCACATCGAGGGTGTTGTTAACAATGTGTCCAGATATTCGACGGTATAAGTACTGTGAAGTTGTTGAAGCAATACAGAAAGACGCTGGACTATCGTAGAACGGGTACTTATCACGAAATACGTAAATAAGTAGGACAGGAGAGGTGGGGAGAAGGAGGCGCTTCTCTTACTAGCTTTGGTTAAACCCCAGCACAGGAGAAAGTAGTAGGAAAGGCCTTATTTTGCTACTTGTTCTCTCCTTTCTTAGCTACTCTCAAGAAACCAGTGTCAGAGATTGCAAAATTAAGCGAAGTTCACACAATATACTCTCACCTCTTCACCTTTCGACTCTCCTCCCCTGTTAGCGATGTCTGATTGTTTTTGAACAAAGACACAGAGCTTTGCAGACATTTATTGCCAAGAATTATTGTTTTTTTTGTTTAGCATGCCTTGACAGAAAGTGTCAAGCTGCCGGGATCACCTGCATAGACACAGCAGCAGGAGAAGTATGTTGCGAGAACAGTAAGGTACTCAACGGCTTTGGTGCGGTTTCTGAAGAATGTTGAATACTTTCAAATGATGAATTCCAGATCGTGGTTCCCACGACTGCAGCTCCCGCTACAACAGCAGCACGTAAGTCAACATTCTTGTAATCCCAATGCTATCGCTAACTCTAACCAACAGTTTAGCATGCGTGGATAAAGTGAACCCTAGAACTGGAAGATCTGACTGTCCAAGTGTGGCGTACCTTTGTAACAACTCCATCTACTACACCCTGATGACGGAGCAGTGCCCGAAGACGTGCAACAGATGTAACGGTGCTACTGCCGCGCCAACTGCCGCACCAACGACGGGTACGAAACTTACTTTACCATGAAGTTTTCTTAACATTCAAGATCTCTACACTTTCTGTTTAGCATCTTCTTGCCAAGACTTGGTTGACTATAGAACAGGAGTGTCGAATTGCCCTCAGGTGGCCTATCTATGCCGAAATCCTCTCTATTTGACATTGATGCAACAGCAATGTCGAAGAACATGTGGCTACTGCACATGATACTATTCATAGAGAATAAATCACATAATAAATAATGAATTGTAGTGATTCTGTGGTATTTTTTGTGGTGTGCGTTTTGTCTTTGACAAGAGACTGTTAATCAAAGTGTTAATTTATTTGCATTTAGCCCATATACGACAACAATGTAATGCCATCATAGGTAAAGAAGTGGTTGAAGACTCAGTGATCCTGGATTCGTGCAAATTTTGTGCTTATTCAGTTATCCAATAAGGATTCACCACGGTAGAGCCTGAATTCCATGTGAATTGCTTGTTTCATAATCGTCACCTACTCTGATAACTGTCCAGCACGAACGCAGCCCGAACGGCGTAATGGTTCTGTTAGAAACCCAAGCAGCAACGGTGGCCAGTTGCTGCCATTCTCCCCTTGATTGTTGCTGTCCCTCAGCAATTGCTGCTGAAGGGCCGACAGATTGAGCAGCAATCGAGGGGAGGGCCTTGCAATAGTTGTCCAGCTGTTATCCTTATGACGCTATCTCTATGATGTTTTTTTTAGTAAAAGGGGTATGGATTTAACGGGTAGCAGAGTTACTTCTAAATCAAAAAAACATCCGGTAGTCACTGCATTTCCTGTGAGGGATCCTACATCATTATAAGTATCGTGTCACAAAATACTGCAGGGGTGGGTTATATCATGAGCAAAATGGGGGGGGGGTTGCCAGGGTTCGACGGTCGACTCAGTAGAAGGAGCTTCCTTGGTTACTTCATTATTTGCATAATGCAAACGCAACGAAATCTGCGAAGTCTTTACCACGAAAAGAGGAAAGCAAGCATCACTGCGATGGTGAAGAACTGCTGCAATCCGTGTGCTAGGAGCAGCACATCCTGTTCTTCAGATGCCATGAGGGAGCTGGATGCTGATGAGAACACCTCTGGTGCCGTTGAACCTGCGTTCCCCTCACTTCCTCCGTTTTACCCCATCTTTGTCACATTAGGACCGCGTCTGCAAATTGTATGAGTAGGCGTTTGGTTGAATGGATGTGAAATCTCTGAGTATAATATCTCATTTATACCTACTGTGGTAGTTGAACGGGTTGACACAAAACACTGGGAATCCACCAGTCGATGCAGCTGGACAGCGCTTGTTCTAGTTGATGATAACACAGCTGCTATTTTCACTTATTCACTTATTTACATGAGACACCTCGTGTTATCAATACACAGACATAGTTATCATTACAAATAAGTAATACAGTACAGTGAATACCGATCTTATATCTGCCTAGAAGGTAGTCATCACTCGAGATGGTTGTCAAGAGTTCCAGTGAACGATCCAATATTCTCACGGGTCACAAGGATCGACATGCACCCCAAGTCACTCTAAAAATGACGCGGTTCAATCGCTGCAATGCGAAGATAGGGATCTATTCAAGAGTGTAACATAATAATTGTTTAATAAGGGATTTCGCAACAGAATTGCCGAAATCTATTCCACCAAGCCAAACCGCCATTCAACTCAGTCATAGATGATGCAGAATGGCTTCAGTACATCAAATACAGCTGTTTGACCCCTAGCAGCCAAATGAAATAAAAAGTGAGCGTTCATTTGCAAGCACGTCCGTAACGTCATGTTCCACAAAAATGTGCTGCTCGCCATGTTAGCCTGGAATGTGCGAGCACAGACTCAGTATTGCGAAATTCCAACTACAGGACGTGAGTTGTTTGCTTATTTTAAGGTGTATATGCGACATAACACTGCTACCCTTCAGTTTTGCAGCACTTTCTATTCATACAAAATTTCTTTGCAGCTTGCGTTGCTGGAACGTGTCCTTCACCGTCGGAGACATGCATCACCACAACAACTGGTCAGGTCTGCTGTGAGACGTCGAAGGTGGGTGATGCAGACGTACTTAGCTTACAATTATAAATGAACTCTCTCAGAGAACTTGCAACTTGCTGGAGGAATTTTCCTGAAAAGGTTTTTTTTCGTGGCCCGTAGTACTTTCGCAATTCCAGATCGTGCTGATGCTGACTTATTCCTTGAATTTAAAGAAATATGAGAGATTTTAGCAAACCTCGAGAACTCTCACATACCTAGCTTGCAGTTGTTAATTCAGGTTCGGACGTCTTCTCCGGCAACTAGTACACCTACAAGTTGGTTATGTTTTAAAGGATTTTTTCTAAATAAGAAATGTTAAATCCTACCTCAAAGACATAGATCCGTGATACCGACTGCAAATTTGAAATTCAAATCCATTTTAAAAGAAGGTTCCACATAATGATTTCGATGGGGGAATGTCACGCCATTTACGCGATGGTGGTGGCACATGTGCTACAGTCCTCAAAAATATACATAGACCAGAAACGCTATGGGACCTGAGCGATGGAAGCATACACCAAATGAGAGGGTCGAGTAGGTCCCGCCGCGATTCTGCGGTCGCGACAACATGAAACCGCACACGCAGTCCATCTATCTTCTCGAAAAGAATAAACTCTCATCTTTTATGGATAGAGGTATTGTTAGGATATTACAAGAAAGCTCCCCTAAGTTCTGCCGGTACCATGCTCTGAGGATGATAACTGTGAGCGGGTTCTCAAACACGTCTATAGATGAAGCTAAAGATCAAGACGGGACTGTGCTCACAGTAGAAAATTGTTGTAAAAGAAAATGGATTTATTTCAGCATGTGTGGATAAAGTGAATCCACAAACTGGCATTTCGGACTGCTCGCAAAGAGTCTCGCTGTGCAACGATCCTAGATATCACATTCTGATGACTGAACAATGTCCCAAGACATGTGGACGCTGTCATGATACGCCAGTAACCACTACGGCATCTCCCAGTGAGCTTTATCTCTAGCTTTTCCGTACCGAACTAATTGTCTTTGCAAGCAGATTGCTTTGATCTCGTTAACCCTCGGACTGGTGTGTCTGACTGCCCCAGATACGCTCACTTGTGCAGTGATGCCTACTACTACACCTACATGACTGAGCAGTGTCCCAAAACCTGCAGTAGGTGTCCTGGTAGTTCGGTTAGCGGTCAGTTGACTGTCACTACAATTTCAGCGCTCTTTCAGTTATGTTTTGAGTCTTCTTTAGGATGTCGAGATCTCGTCAACCCTAGCACAGGTATCTCAGACTGTTCGAGATTGGCAGCTTATTGCAGACGGCCTCCGTATGAGTCACTGATGAGGGTGCAGTGCAGGAGAACGTGTGGATTCTGTTCTTGACTTTATTCTATTCGAAATGGAACATCGAAGATGGAAAACTGATATTTTCCGAATTAGGTTTATAAACCGCCGTAGTACTGCCACCAATGCCAATAAATATTTTAGTTCAAAAGATCCTGTGATCATCTCTAAATGGGCATCAAAAACAAGTCGTAAGCCAAACACAAGCAAAAGCACACTCATCCGATTTGAAATGAGCGAGATTAGGACGAACGCAAAGTGATTCTCTAGATAATAGGATTATAGCTTTTTGTTATTGGATGTCAGACCAGGAGGTTTCCAGTTTTATTTAGACGGAGTTGTTTGCTCCTGGGCTGTATAACTAGTTTTTTTTTTCGGCAGTTCTTCCTTTGATAGTTCGATTTGGTCAGTAAAAACGCGTAGAAAGACCATTTCTATCGAGGAGACATCAATTCCTCAATTCCCTTGCTGAATCTTCCCCACTGATCACGAAAAGCTGGAACTCGAGCATGAGGCACCGTTGAGTACGGCCATAGAATGGTTTTTTACCGGCTCTGAGGACTGAGTAGGTTTGGCGGTCCAAGCTAAGGGTACGAGCATTTTCATTTTCACCTGGAATTTAACTTCGCTTGAAAGCATGGTTGTATGTATGTTTATTACATAAACAACCATAAAACAAGAAATAAAAAAAGAAACAGTAGTGCAGAAGGTGTAGAATTATAACCAAACTAACGCTTGACGACAAATACATCCGTGCCATTATTAACACTAGAGTTTCACGACATCAAGACGTCTGAGCATCAGGAAGTAAGACATTTCCAAATAAGTTTTTTTGACAGACTTGCTATCTAACGGTATCGAATGTTTTTTTTACTAATGTTTTCGAACATTGGAATAGTACGATTTACAAAGAAAATTTTTTTATTTCAATTTACGAAGATTTACGAAGCCTGCAATTCACCTTAGCAGTTTTTATGTAAGGCTTGCCTGCTCTACTCCTGGTAGTATTGTAACGAATTTCTCGGGTTTTAAACCGCATTGCCCATAAAGCACTTTGCGGCGCAAGAGAAGATCATTAAATTCTCTTCTGACACAAAGCTTCTCTATACGGAAGTTTGCATTCCTTTCAGAACTTGACGGTATATGATCATAATTGTAACCCAATGCCCTAATTATCAGTTCCCTCGTGAAGTTATTTTGAACCTTCTCTATTCTGTCTATACTCTTTTTCTTGTATGGGTTATACACAGGAATACCATACTCTAGGATTGGTCTAACATAAGTTTCATAGGCCTTCACCAACATTGCTATGTTTCGAGTTGATAGTGCCCTAAAAAGATTATTAACAGGGGGTAGGCGGACATGAATAACGGGAGAGCTAGTCCATTGAGGTGCCGATTTTTCCACTGTTCCAAATGGTTCTCAAATGACCGAAATTTTATGCGGCAGTGGTCCTTATTTCCGCAGTTATCTTCGTTCCTGATTCGATCTCGTCGTTGGAAACACGTTAAAAAGGCCATTTTTATTGACTTAAGCTCATTTCTGTTGAACTTGGAGGGCTGAAAATTTGAGGAGGAACGCAGTTATGTTGGGTTTATACAGCGGCATTTTGCCAACTTCTATGGGTGAGCAGGTCTTCCAGTACGTGTGCAGAAAAATGAACACCTAAAATTCAGTATCGTTCGGAGGCGTAATACCGAAAGTAGTACCTCACCACATCCACGTTCCCTTCTCTTTAGTCCGTATTGCCCCTGCCTTAGCTGAAGTGGGACGCGCTCTTTGCTAGAATTACCGTCCTGCGTCACCCATAATTTAGTTGAGGCTGAGTCATGCTTTCCTGTAAATTTCTGGGCATCCCAACAAAATTCAATAGGCTAACACTGTGTTGATTCCGTGGGTTTCATTTCTTTGCCCTAACTAATAACAATAAATTACGGATGAGCAAGTCCTGTGCAATTTTCATTTTTTTAAAGGTAATAGCCAACTTTCCATTCACACCAGATCTGTTATAAAAAATACATCTCAAGAGAAACGATTGAACTTTTGTCAATGTGGGTTTTCCGTGCTGGACAGATCGATCTCCTCCTAACTTCCTTGTGGTAACTGCTTTCGCCAGAGGCCTTCACCGCGAACTAGAGGGGAGCTTTTGGGCTTTTCAAGATTTGATCTACATTTCGATTCCAGTATGCATCTGTCAAATATTTCTTTTTTATTTTCTTCTACAATGACCTTTTCGAACTTCAATAATTTTCTCATAATTTGTAAAGCTGCAACTTATTCAACTCCAAATGGAGTCAACCTGGAACAGAATGATAGGAAGACAAACAAGAACCAAGAAAGGAACAGTACAAATGCAAATTAAGGAAGGGTAAGGACATGGTGTATGAAAAGCTAATACATGCACTCGATAAATATTAACAGTGAACAGCACTATTGCGTTGTATTCGTAATGTGAAAGTGTTCTCTGCCCTCTTACACATGACGAGGCTTCGCGTAGGTGGAGGGAGCTGTTGAGTTGTACAGGACGACAACAGAGCTAAGTAAACGGAATCTAAACTTCTGTTATTCACTGAAATCCACCTTTAATAGCTCTTCACCATCATTCGTTCATGGCCTTACAAAGGATATTCGTGGTCTGTGTCTCATTATGGCTGCTTCCCCGAGCTCAAGGTTCCAATGTGGCTGGATGTAAGTGTGAATATAAAAATCATTCGCTTGTATCTCGCCTACCTAATGATAAGCTTCGTTCAAACTCCTTCTTGAGCTGTTAAACACACATTTATTGTGTTTTAATAACATAGGTTATTATACTTCGAGGAAGACTTGAATTTTTTAGGTGAGGAGCCAACTACGCCTATACCTGGTGATTCTCCACCACCTGATGATTATCCGGACCTAGAGTCCTTAGTCCGAGCGACTTCTCTGAATCCCGCACGGAATACTCCACTTCTTAATAGGAATGCTTCTCACTGGTATCCTTACGCTCCTTACCCGTGGCGACCCCCTCATTTTAGTGAGCGTTTTCTCTTCTTTTTATTCGAAAGACAGTAATTTCTGAATAATTTTAGATTGCATTGACCAAGTCAATCCGTGGACTAGAGTGCCAGATTGTCCAAGATTACGACACTTATGCAACCATCCGCAGTATTACGCATTCATGAGCGCACAGTGTCCGAAGACGTGCAACAGATGTAACGATGCAGTGCAGCCGACGCATGCACCAAATCCTGCACCGAATCCGAATCCTTCGAGTGGGTTCATCCACTGGTTCTTGATTCAGCTAGAATATTTTAAATAAGTACCTATTCAACCAGCTGTTCAGACTGCGTTGACCAAATCAATCCGTGGACTGGAGTGTCAGATTGTCCAAGATTACGACACTTATGCAACCATCCTCATTACTACGCATTCATGAGCGCACAGTGTCCGAAGACGTGCAACAGATGTAACGATGCAGTGCAGCCGACGCATGCACCAAATCCTGCACCGAATCCGAATCCTTCGAGTGGGTTGATCCACTGATTCTTGATTCAGGTAGGATATTCCACCTAAGTACCTATTCAACCAGCTATTCAGATTGCATTGACCAAATCAATCCGTGGACTGGAATCTCAGACTGTCCGAAGTTTAGATGTCTTTGCAACAGTCCACTATATTACGCATGGATGAGGGCTATATGTCCCAAAACATGCAATATGTGCACAGACACAACTGAGCAGCCTACCAATCCATCAAAACCGGAAGAACCGGAACCAGCTGAGGAGCCTGATGATCCACCTCAACCGGAAGAACCTGAGGAGCCTGATGATCTACCAGAACCGGAAGAACCTGAAGAGCCTGATGATCCACCAGAACCGGAAGAACCTGAGGAGGAGACTACTACTGCAAGAGCAACATTTTTTCCTCGTGTTGGTTTCGGTGAACCAAACAGGGATTCCTCAAGTAAGTTCTGTTTTTCTAACGTCTCACAATCGGGGGAAGGGTAGCACCGCTCCGCACGAGAACATCACACCATCAGTATGGGTTTCTGTCATGACGCTCCACACCTAACTGAGAAGGCGTCCGTCGATATGCAAGACTTCAAAGTCTTTTCATGATGTCGTTACGAAGTGGTAGTGCAGTACAAATGATAAATGAGATTACTATTCTTTTCATTAGTGTTGGCTAACCTCTCCACGAAGGACCTGCAATCCACGTTTAAATGCTACACCTTTAAATTTCCTCAATAAATGAACTCGTCACACATGACGTTCGCACCCATTTATCATAAGCAGCCGCACTCGGCTTTCGATAGAGACACGCTGCTACAGATTAATGCACTTCTGCTCATTCGAGTTTGTAGCAGCATATGAAAGAGGTGTGCAGGAAGGAACTTTGTGCGTGCAAAGCTGCATATGTATGAACAAGAAAACGGCAATCTGATACTCGCCTGAGTATGGGAATAAGAAAGAGTCATAGAAAATCATGAAGCAGAATTGGTACAGGACCCTTCAAACTGATATGAACAAGCCTAAACAGAAGCAAACGTAAAACGACTCAGTGCATCTGTTGCATGCTCAAACAGATGGAGCACGAAACTCATCTGCCTACTTTACGTGCATCGATCTGTTATACGCAATTTGTGACGCTAATGTTAGAACTGTTTTGGTCATTTGCTGTGATGCCCCCCCTCTTAAAGAGTCAGGCGTCGTTTTTCCAAAATGCTACATATTACATTTTCTTAAAAACCTCAAGATTACCTCGGGTCGGCCGACTAACTCAAACTAATCAACTTTTTTCTTGGTCTACTCAGACTCTTTTTGATGTCTTTATTCTTGTCAGCTTTCGGCATATAATGTCTTCCTCAGACCTAGACATCCAGAGTGAGTGCAAAGTTGATAGATACATAGACAAACAATCTAATTAGCAACAATGCAACACGACAATCCAATAATTTACAATTGAAATAAAAGTCTTATATAGGTTTATTTTTAATCGTTTATTTTTATTATTGTCTTCAAATAATTTTCATCAATTATAATTAATGTTTTTGTTAATTCTATTTCAAATCTGAGCCCCCAAAGCGGTGGAGACACCAATTTTTCTCCCATACCCCTCGCCCAATTCCTACGTCTGCCACTGCAATACAGTGGTGTAGACCTATACGAAGAAATCCAGTAGACGCACTTGCTCCATGTGTAGATTTTGCGTCTTACTGAAACCCCACTTTTGGGCTATCCACTGTTCAACTCAAAATGAGCGTGACGATGGTGTTGTGAGGCACAAAAATCTAGAAAAATCGCTTTGCTCTGACTTGACATCTTTTAAAGAACACGATGAAATTCTCAAAGGAAGGGCAGAACCCTGAATTCTCTAATGCTTCTTACATCTTCTCCAATTTTCTGATGGAAATAGAACAGAATGGCTCCAGTTTCAAGATGACATCGATGCTCCGTGCTGCGGTTGGTGCGCCTCCCACTCACTTCGAGCTATTACAAAAGCAAATCGCGACGTATAACTGTTCGATCTCTTAGCTCATATGAGTTGCTATTGAGTTGGTCTAATGGGTCATAGAGGACATGTCATTGCGTTGAATTCCGCTGCTGTGGCGGTGCGATATATGGCGTGCAAGAACTTGTGGCGCACCCTGTACAGCTTCCAGTATTTTTCTCTCCATAGTTCTAGTTAGAGGACGGTGAAATACTCGGGCCCGATAGTTGCTGAGCTGCGTGTCCGAGCGTCTAGTGTCGTGGAAAACTCTTCTTTGGGTGGACAGCGGTTTGCGGAAGCGCTTTCCTGTGCCTGTACAACCTTCTGTATAGTTCCCTCAGTATCTCATTGACACATATTTTCCACCGCATCCACCACATATGATCACCTACACAGTGCCTCTGAGCTTGCATATGCATCTTACCAGTAGAGCAACATCGGCAATTCATTTTATGAAACCTGCTTTTATATAGGCAAATGGAAGTGAGAACGTTTCTTTTGATAGAGTTAATTCCGAAAGGAAAAGTAAGCTGTCTTGGGGTGACCTCAAGAGTGACATATATTCCTTCATGGAGGGAGAAGGCCCCACAGCATAAGAGGAAAACACCTGGATCCTAATAATATTGTTCACTCATGAGGAGGCAATTGCAAAATTGTGAAACAATGAATTTATCGAATTTGAGTATTCGTAATTTTTATTTTTCAGACTGCGTTGATTTAATAAACCCATGGACCGGTGTGTCAGACTGCCCAAGGTACGTATGCCAGTGCAACAACCCAAGATATTTCTCATGGATGACCGAACGGTGTCCGAAGACGTGCAACAGATGTAACGAAACAAGAGTAGCACCGCCGCCGCCTCCACCGCCACCACCAGTAGTGACTAGATCTCCATACGCTTCTAGTATGTTCAAGTTTTTGTTTACCACCCAATCAGCTGCTAATTCTGTGACTTCATAGATTGTGTTGACCAAGTGAATCCGTGGACTGGTGTGTCAGACTGTCCAAGATTACGACACTTATGCAATCACCCTCTCTATTATGCATGGATGAGCTCACAGTGTCCGAGGACGTGCAACAGATGTTCGGGTGCAACTACAACATCAGTGGCAACTACTGCATCCAGTACTGATTCAACAACAAAATCAGATTCTTCAAGTGAGTTATTGCAGTAATTTACAATTCATTCATAGTAATCTACCTAATCTACCAATCGTTAAGACTGTCATGATCAAGTTAATCCGTGGACTGGAAGGTCAGATTGCCCAAAATACAAATGCCTCTGTAATCATCCGCGATATTACGGGTGGATGACCGCACTGTGTCGGAAGACGTGTAACCGATGCGACGACCCGAACGAAGAATCGACGCAGTCACCTGGATATACAAGGTCTCCGGCTGCAAATCGGGGTACCCCTATGTTTATCACCTCTTCCATCTTTGTAAGTGTTACTTGTTTATAATACTTGCTCAGACTGTGTTGACTGGGTAAACCCTTGGACCGGAGTGTCAGACTGCATGAGGTACATATGTCATTGCAACAACCCAAGATATTATCAATGGATGACCGAACGCTGTCCCTGGACGTGCAACAGATGTTCTGGTACAACATCTACAGTGAAACCATCGACAGCATCTACTAAAAAGACGCCAACAACAAAGAAGAAGACAACAACAACAAGGAAGAAGACGACAACCACATCTACAAAGAAGCCGACAACAACAACCACAAAGAAGACGACAACAGCATCTACGAAGAAGCCGATAACAACAACTACAAAAAAGAGAACGACAACATCTTCAAAGAAGCCGACAACTACAACTACAAAGAAAACGACAAGAACATCTACGAAGAAGCCGACAACAACAACTACAAAAAAGACAACGACAACATCTTCAAAGAAGCCGACGACGACATCTACTAAAAAGACAACCACAACATCGACAAAAAAGACAACAACATCCACAAAGATGACGACAACAACATCGAGAAAGAAGCAGACAACTGCAAAAAGTCGAACTACAAAGGCTAAAAAGACTAAACCAACTGTATCTCCAGCAATGAGTACTCCACCCGTGGATGACGATGAAGACTCATCGACTTTTGAAACAACTTCACCTCAAGAAGCAGACTTTAGCACCCGCACTTCACCCGGATCTCCACGCCCTGGCGTTGAGAAAAACAAACCATCTCCACCTGGGCCGCTGCTTCCAGACGCAGACCATACCACTGCAATTTCACCAACACAGCCAAGTTCTGAGTCTGCTGGTGAGTTGACTCACATTTTACTAATGAACGCCAATTATTAGACTTTATTCTTGTTCAGATTGTGTCGATCGCGTGCACCCGAAAACTAGAGTGTCGGACTGTCCGAAGCTACAGTATCTGTGCAACGATCGAAAATACTACGAATTGATGACCAAGAAATGTCCGAAAACATGTAACAGGTGCAACGATGCAGATTAATTTTCATGATGTCGCTGATATTCTTTTATCAAAACAGTGAACATTCTCAACATCTGTGCAACAACCAACAGTACTACACATTGATGATTAAGCACTGCTCAAAAAACGTGCAACAGTTGTACCGATTAAGCAAAGACACTGAATTCGGCAGCTGTAATACCGCTTACTCAACAAAATCAATGCTCTGCAGATATTGTCTCTGTCGTAGGAACTTGCTACATAAATGTCCTAGAAAATCTGATTTCCGATTTGAATAAGTTCTAATTTCCCCGTTTCAGGTGAGGTGTGCTGCGCATTGTTATAGGTGCTGCAGCATTCTCCCATGCAACGACATTCGTAGGTGTCGGTGCAGTGCAACGACACACATAGATGCCGTTGTAGTGCAACGACATAGATGCGTAGGTGGAGTTGCAGTGCAACGACACACGTAGACGCCGTTGCAACGCAACGACATGCGTGGATGACGTTGCAGTGTGACGACACACATAGATGCCGTTGCAGTGCAACGAAACACATAGGTGTCGTTGCAGAGCAACGACACACATAGATGCCGTTGCAGAGCAACGACACACATAGATGCCATTGCAGTGCAACGACGCACATAGACGCCGCTGCGACGCAACGACATGCGTGGATGACGTTGCAGTGTGACGACACACATAGATGCCGTTGCAGTGCAACGAAACACATAGGTGCCGTTGCAGAGCAACGACACACATAGATGCCATTGCAGTGCAACGACACACATAGACGCCGCTGCAACGCAACGACATGCGTGGATGCCGTTGCAGTGCAACGACACACATGGATGCAGTTGCAGTGCAACGACATACATAGACGCCGCTGCAACGCAACGACATGCGTGGATGACGTTGCAGTGTAACGACACACACAGATGCCGTTGCAGTGCAACGACATAGATACATGGGTGGAGTTGCAGCGCAGCGACACACATAGATGCCGTTGCAGTGCAGCTACATGCGTAGACGACGGTGCAGCTCATGTCTATAGCTAAATATCGTTGTGGGAAGGGTTGTAAGGCTGCGTGAGAAGAGTTACGCAGCTGGTCTGTGATTGGTCGATTCATGTGCGCTTTGCGGCTGCAACCATCGAAGGTACAAGCAATACTGGGCGAAAATGGACAACCTATCTGAGGTTGACTGGGACATATGTATGGATACTAGTACAACCCACAAACTGTTAGATGTTTGTCACTAATGTGATTTAATAAGTCGAATTTGAAAGAACAACCTCCGTATGAAAACCATGCACGTGTGGGGTTGTAGTGAAGAGTAACCTACATAAGTGTTGCGGCACTTCTCGAAGCTATTGCATTTTTGCACATTTATCCATTTTTGTATCCTTGAAACGTTGAGATTATAGGTACTCTCAAATATCGCACACATGTGCAGCGTCATGGTTAGAACCATTGAAAGGGATTTGTGCTTCACGGCCGCTGGAGGAATCGTTTTGAGAACTTTCCGTAGTTGGCGAATTTCTCGCAGTGTTCGCTTTTCACACATCTTCCTCTGTGTCTCACGTAGCCCTCGATGCACTGGCAAGCTGGAGGGCGACACTCATTAACGCATGGCTTCTGTAACAATTCTTAGGACCGGGGTTTTCAATAAGCAAAAATTAGAGGGAATGAGCTTTCAGAGATATAAGTGTAGGATAAATCATGGTTATAACATTATTTCTGCCAGCGTAAGACGCAGAACTCGATCGAACCTACATACCTGCTTTTCCTCGCAAGTTGGCTCACAAACTGCACATTTTCTGAATTCCTCGTGCATCCCGCACGCTGAAATGACTCCCGTCAATGCATCTAGCTTCTACGCATGATTACACCTCTCTACCCTGACATTCACATGCGGAGGTCTCTATCGTCATGCGCACTTCAAAACGTGCTTATGGTATTCTCTCTACAGAAAAATGAACTCACACGTCTCAAAACATCCAAAATTCCCATTATATTCGACGCATTGTCCAATAGCACAGAAAACTACAGCACAAAGTCCTGAAATCAAGTCGGGACTCTCACAAATCCATAGAAAGATAAATGCAAGTCTTGGCATAGAACGACAAACCTGGTGTGGCAACGCATCGTGGTCCATCACTGAAGACTTCGCAGTACTCGTCATCATGACAGTCCAATAAAGCACACGATGATTGACTCACTCGAGGAGGTGCTGAAAGAACTGTTCTATCAGATAGCTCACCCGATAAAAATAAATACAGAGAACATACTTTCCTTATTTGTATGTAGAAGTTTATTGTCATATGCTAACTTCTAAAGAAAGAAAAAAAACCAAGTTGTTCAGAAGTGACAATACATCCCCTCCCAAGATCTGCAAGCCATTCTCAAGTGAGATGTCTTGAAGAGAAGAGATGAGCACAAGGATAGCATTTCTCAGAACACTTTTGGACTAGCGATAAGTTGTATTTTACTCTGAGTAGAGAACCATTGGCTATGTTACAATCCGCCTACCATCATCGGGTACACATTCGGGGTTACCATTAATGACCTCGCAGTGGAATCCTGAGGAGCATACAGGTGGAAGTTTTGCTTGCTCACAAGTAAGACGTGGAAAGGGTTTGGATCCTCCATCAGCTGAATATAGAGGAGCTGTCGTTAACGTTTTCAAGAGAAAAAGACTTTACAATGGAGCTATTCATTTGCAGACTAATCCTAGCACTATTTTAATCGGGTCAGATATTCTCAAGAGAAATTAATGCTACCTAATTCGCAGACCTCTACTACAAAACCTTGTTGCCTTTTTAAAAATTCAAGCAGGCATGAATTCACTTAACAGAGCTGCTATATTTGAAAGTGCTTTCCAAATTTTTTCGCATAAATACACTACGAGCGCCCTTATAACGGAAATCGCTAGTGTTGTCCCTGGGGATCTCTACCTTGATCCGGCGCACATTTCATTCCTGTTGCTGTATCTTCGCAGTGATATCCAGAAAGGCAGCCGATATCGACAAGAGCGCAGGTAGGGGTCAAAGCTGGAATATACGGATGATAACACTTTAGTTGCACGTTTCCTGGATTCTAATTGCAAATTCAATGAATACATAGGGAGTGAATTGTAATGGGTACCTGTGTCCGGAAGACATTCTGCTTGGTCTCCAACAGCTTCACAATGGTGTCCTGGAGCGCAAACTACAGTGGAGCAGTTCACTGACATTGAAGCGTTGTATTGTTCTATCAGGTCTTAAAACATCGCCGAGTAATTATGAAAATGCTTCACTATTACTTGAAAGCGAACAAACCTGAATCAGGCAATGTCGTCACAATTGTGTTTTTCGGACAATTGCCCCGACTGATACATTTTCCTTTGAAGCGAACGAAACCATTTCGACACTGACAGGCAGGTGGTCCGCACGATTTATGACATTCCTTCAACTTTTCAGATTGTTAAAGCAAAACACATAGGAAATGTGTGAAAAATAAATCGGGAAGTGCTCATAAGAGATCCAGGGAGAACTGCATTTCTCACCTCATCTATGGAATCACACGTCGGCTCACACTCTGTAGAGCACAACAAGAAAACCTCGTCAGTCGGACAAGCTGTAAATTACAACAGAGAGAGCTTATTTACCGGTTTCAGAATATTTTTAGTCATGTACTTGTATTATAACAGCTTGCTTCTCCTTTATACTCCACGCAGTCAGTATTTCTAGGGCATTGAATAGTAGCACAGGTTCCTGAATATACACAGTTGTGAAGGTTAGGTTTTGTTACCCTGAAGCAGTTGCACGTTATGGCCAATTTGCCCAGACACACTGTCGGAAGTACCGCAGCAGAAAGAGGTCTTAGTCACATGTCTAAGATGCGAGGGACGTAGGGATAACAAGACCCGGGAGCGGAATGGAATTGTTCAGGAAATAACTCGGAAGAACCACAGCATAAAGCCTGAGAAACCGCATCAGAAAACTGGAAGAATTGCAGGTGACCTATCGTTTCTTCCGGTTTTCTACTACTGTTCTTCCCAAAACTCGTCTGAGCTAGCTATAATTAAATAAAAAAAAAGTAAGAATGTGTCCTGCAGCGAACACCACGAGTTGCTATGACGAACGAATGAAAAACAAAAACAGAGCACTGTCATTAACCTAGAACTGTATTTTTTCACATAATAACACTTACTATGTACCATGAACTTTGCTGCTCTCGGAAGTTATCAGGGAGTGATACTGTCTAACGAACGTCATCATTAGAAGATATGTCTGAAAACGGAGCTAATTTATGACTGAGTGAGAGGTATTCATCTGCTCACCAGTGAATTCCACCACCGAAGGGAAAACCGCCGATCCATATAAAGCCGAGAGAAAAGACACGCAGCCACTTATGGGACTTTTATAAGCAGCCCGATCAGGGTCAAGGCGCCTCGACTGGTTTTGCTTGAACAAGTCAGCGAGAGCAACATAGCAAGTGCAGGAGAGGAGAGCGTGATTTTAACCCAGTGTTTCATCCAGACGCCTAAAAACCGGTAGTCAGTCAGTTGAGACAGCTCCGGTTACATTGTTTATGAGTAGTGGAACTGTTTTTATCCAATTTTCTATTTTTCCGTTGGACTATGTTTCCATGGTTGTGTGTAAAGTGAAAACAACCACTCCTGCGATTTACTAGAGCAGCTCTAAAAGAATTATCCAGTGAGTCAAGACTACCAGATTAGGCAGATATTCTAAGTCATCAAAAAGTCAACAACTGTCTTATCAAGCTCAAAGTTCACTATAAAACTACACGAGAGAAAATTACTGGTTCTCCCTTTGCGACTAGGCGTTTTTACTCCAGTTCACATTCAATGCCAAGCCCTTGACAGAGTAGGGTATCTCACGCTGACCGCCAACGGTGACCGCCAAAGTCTATTCGGAGACGCATAATTTTAAAACCTATGTCTGACATTTCGACGAAAGGCTAGTTGCCATACCGGCGCTGTCAAATCAAATGAATCTAATGAAAGCGCGTTAACTTTCCCATGTCAATCGCCATGCTTATCCTCGAGCCAGATCACAGGAACAATCGTGGCTGCGACGGATCACCAAACAGCTTCAATATAACCTTCAATTCAACCTTATAACTGCTTGCAGCACAGCCTTTCCACTGCCGAGAATCCTACCAGCATAGTTGTTTTTTTTCTTCATTTAGCACAGTCCACGGCTCATACTACCATTTTACTATTATAATTTACTATCTATTAATATATCCTCTAACTCTTAAAATTAAAACTAAAAAGGGACCAAGACTTGGCGAATGTGATTTTGTTGTATTTTCTACTTTACTTATTCGGTAAAGCAGGCTTTTCTTTTTCGGATTTTTCTTTCGCTGTTTCTTTCTTCAACGATTGAGCGTGGCACACCTTATGGTCTAATAAATAAATAAATAAGTAAATAAATATTTCTATGCAGCCAAACCTTTAATCTGGTTTCCTATTTACACGATAAAGAACATTCAAGGAACTAAGTTGTCGGTAGCTCTCTGTGAACAAATGAAAAAGTTATGGAATACTTGATGCTTTTCTTCTCATCAATTTATTAATATGAGCCTGCATATCTAGGGCAAGAACGCTGACCAAAAGTGAAGAAGAAAATAGCAATCCTTGCGAATATTTAAGAGCTGTTGTGATCAAAATGCCATGTTTGCCATAATCAGCGTTACCAGCTCTGCTTGAAAATCAGAATTCTACCCTCTCTCTGTTCTCAGTAATTACTCATGTGTCGATGCTCAAGGTTTATTCAAAACATGCTTTATCGGTTCCTTGCTTGAAAGTTGGTTCTACTGTTGCCGTAAACTGCAGCGAAAGTCCGAAAAATGACCGTAAATAGCAGCGTGCAACCACTGGACGACCACTAAACACCGTGCCTCTAAAAGGTGCTGCAATGGCAGATGTGGTGTTGCACTTGGAGGTGCCGCAGCACCTATGGTGTTGCATAGTGGTTTTGCACTTGAAGGTGCCGCAGCACCCATGGTGTTGCATATGTCACTACAGCAACACCTCCTTGTCGCTGTATGAAGGATCATTACGTGACGTGTTGCTGTGTTCGGGGAGAGTGGCAACATCATCCTCACCAGAGCTCCAGGTACCTTAGCTGAAAAGCATTTTCCTTTGAAAGTCAGGATTGACCTCGTGAAGCGCCCTCACACTTTGATTTACATGATGTGTGGACACATCGCGGAAATTCCAAACACTTCAAGTTGAAAATTTTGATCGGACCTTGCCTTTAAAGACAGTTCTCGAGATCAAAAATCAAATCCGTCCAATCATCTTTACCAGAGCTCGTTGAATATCAGAGCTCTGTTTCTCCCCGCCCTCAGTAATAGCTCAAATTCCAGTGCTTAACGTTTTATTTATTCGAAAAAGGTGAAGAATGATTTAATGTTTTCTAGTCATTCCCATTTCCCACTAAGAAATATTCACAAACTAGCTGCCGTACCCGGCTTCGCTCGGGTGTTTTATTACCTTGGCTACATCATACTGCTGGGGCCAATTACTATCATCGACAAATTCGTAAAAATCTCCATAATTTTAGTGATCAGCATGTTAGCGAAGCCCGACTCGACTTGTGGGCGAAAAGTTAGCAAAGCTATTTCGGTGACATTGAATCGACGTATTCGTACAAAGTGGTTGTCTTGTTCATACTCAGCATATCGAGGAACCCCAGGAGAGATGTCTTCACCGCTCCATTGGGCGGAAGAGCCAGAAATCAATAAAATCGAAAAACCGATATTTCATGCAAAATGTTTGTCATATTCGTATTCAGCCTATTGAGAAACCCAAGAAGACATGTCTTTGTCCGTTCCCGAGCGAAAATGGGGAAAAATCGATAAAATCAATAAATCAATATTTCGCGCAAAATGGTTGTCGTATTCGTGTTCAGCGCATTGAGATACCCCAGTAGACATGTCTTTACCACCCTACGATCAAGAAGAGCGAAAAATCAATAAAATCAATAAATCGATAAATTGGTGCAAAATGGTTGTCATATTCGTGTTCAGCGCATTGAGGTACCCCAGTAGGCATGTTCTCGTTAGTCTCTGGTCAAGAAGAGCGAAAAATCAATAAAATCAATAAATCGATAAATTGGCGCGAAGTGGTCACGTTCGGGTTCAGCGCATTGAGGTACCCCAGTAGGCATGTTCTCGTTAGTCTCTGGTCAAGAAGAGCGAAAAATCAATAAAATCAATAAATCGATAAATGGGCGCAAAATGGTTGTCATATTCGTGTTCAGCGCATTGAGATACCCCTGTAGGCATATTCTCGCTAGTCTCTGGTCAAGAATAGCGAAAAATCAATAAAATCGATATAATCGATAAACCAGTCGATAATCCCAGGTGCAAAGTAGCCTATAACCTCCGCCGGCCAGTGGAGAGTCTATCTGCAAAATTTGGTCCCGATCGGTTCATCCTCCGCGATTTCTATTCGGAACACACAAACACACACACACACAAACACACAAACAAACTTTCACTTTTATATATACAGATTGAAACTAAATAATCGTTATGAGTGAAGAATGCTGCTCTTCATTGTAGACAGGAGACTACTTCATTACACGAATATCTTACCACAATTTCAGAAACAATAAAGGTGTGTGATTCTTGTTTTGTCCACTGATGTTGAAAAATCGTTATGCGATGCACAGTCCACCAAGAGGAGAACACTTCGGAGTGGCGTTCAATGCACTGCACTTAGAGCATGTCTTGCCAACTGGATAAATTGGATCGTCGTCAGGGATTGGACTGGAATTTCATCAATAAGGATTACTAGTGGTCACACAATGGAGAAATAAATGGCTTATAGCAGGAAAGCAGGAAATCAAAAAACGCCGATCTAATTAGCAAAAAGGTTCAGAGTTTACTATAACTCTATTTCAACTGGTCGATAATTACAATTAGGGTGAAACATACGGTACTCCCTCGTAAGCGCACTGCACCAGAGTCTTTCCAATCCTTGCACATGTTTGCACTCCACATCCCACCTTTGTCGCCATATGATGAGCCATCTGGAATTTTTTTCTGAGAATATGAACGGCTCTTTGAACAGATCCGATTCCAAGGTGAACAACGGCTCACGTTGATGTAGGTTCCGAGAGTGGCTTGGTTAGCCAATGTGTACGTGTTGTCCTCATTCCCGATTTTTTCAAGAGGAGACCACCATTGCTCAAGCACCTGAATAGAAATAAATTTTTTTCATGAAAGTTGTGTCTCTGCAGATCGTCTTTCCTGGAGATTTGTACCCTTTTATGGTTTTAATATTTTTTCTGAAAAATAACATTGCAGGTATCATTTCAGCAGCGCATAAGAAGGTATGGAGCGTTGTACCTGGGAAAGGCGCTGCATGCAAAACGTTGCCGGATGCCTTCCTGGACTACCCGAAGGAGATCACGGGGGACGTTCCAAGCAGTGAACCCCAAACACTGCGATACTTAACTCTGGATCTCCAACGGAGTGGAACCAGCGATAGGGACAGATTGCAATCTGCCACTCAAACCACTGAGACATCCGGGCTACTTTTTATGTTGGAGTTTGTTAGATAACTGCAGCAGTCGTAGGCAGCATACTACATGTATTTGCAAAACGGGGGACAGGGCAGGATTCGATCCCCTGACCACCACAACGTCAATCATTCGCTCAACCCACTGAGCTATGCGCGCATGCGATGCTCCATACAAATGGTGTCCACCATTACTTACACTTACATTTATCGTAGTTTATCTTAGAAATTTAGGTGAAAAGGGAGTTGGGTGGGGCCACTCCTGTGAAGCCTAAGCCTAAGCCTTAAACCCATTCGTAAGCATAGGGTTAGGCTTAGTAACGTATAATAAGCACTTCACATTTATCGTATGCAAAACCTCCCTTTTCCAAAACAGCCTCCCGCGGTGACTGATAATCATCAAAGGCAATGAAGTTTTGGGCCTTGTTCGCAATATTTGCTGCCGTTCCAGCACAGTCTTTGAGGTGAGTCATTATTTCCTCTTCTAAATCGCAGTCGTATGCCTGAATTAGAAAAAAATACGAAAAATATCTCTCTGCCATGTGAATCCATAATGATATTACTGTCAATGCTGGCATAGCTTGAGAAGGCTTAGCATAAATGAGTTTGGCATCTTTGGCCCATCCCGAGGCAAGAACTCTCCTGGAATTACAGAGATGTATTCAAGAAAAGGTTGTGCATAATGCATACCTGTAGTAGTTGTGCATATTGAGAGCCTGATTTCTAAGGTCATCTGTCATGAGAGTTTTGGAATTTGGGTTATTTTGGCACATTGTATCGATGGGAAGCACTAAATTACGTTGCGGTATCGTATAAAATTTCGTATACATATATTTTTTTTTTCAAGTGCAAATCCATACATGCTGCCGGAGCGACGTTGCAAAGGCTGACCACACAAGTGTTTGCGCAGCTCCCACAGATCTGTGTCTTGTCAGCACCATTCTCGTATAGATTGCCAGCGTTACCTTTCCCGCTAGAGTAAAAAAATTGTAGTTGATGCTGACAATGTTCCTGAATGAACGCAAAAACACCACATACTCTTGGCTATAAACACAGAGGAAGCTCATCTTGGAATTGCTGCAAGGGTGATACGTGCACGCAAAAGAGTCCGATTCAGAATACGCCATCTAAATCTCACTGGTTTTCAGGCGTATATTTGAATTGAGTTAATATGTGTACTCGCGCGCTGCCTACTTGTGAAAAGATGTCGTTGCCTTGAACCTTAGCCTGATCAGTCTGTTTTTGCGCACCTTCCTTCCACCACGTCTTTAACGTATTCGAAATGACGACACTGGCATTACATGCAGCTTTTGTCGCAATCCTAAACTCAGGCTTTTATACGTCTGCATTTCTGCATGCTTATTCTTCTATGGACTTCGATGGCGGTGACCCATCCGCAGTGTCGAGAAGGACGCCGCGCAACCGCGCAGCGTGTGCCGTAACCGATGTTTTCTGCTGCTGTTATGCTATTTCTAGCAGCTTCTCTACCCGATTTCCAGGATTTTCGATCAAATCGGAATGGGATGGGCCACCGCTATTGGCGTCCAGTGTAGCTTACTCTGCGAATGCAATTCCATAAGTTCCAATGGTCGGAGCAGTAGATGAACATTTTACAGCTTCTTCTTGTGCGTCTGCCTCCAATGCACAATCCCAGTACTGGAACAAGTAAACAATTGAGCAGCACTTGCTTTAAATAACATGACAAGTTCTATTCAATCTCGTTATCTTGAGATGAAATAACCCTCGTTCAGTTCCCTTTCCATTGTTCATCTTTTGAAGTTTAGAAACGAATAGAGGAGGATATTTTGGATTACTATGGGATTGTGACTTGGTGTACATTGGCTTGTACAGCTCGTGAAATCGATGTCAATCCTTTTCCATGCTTCCGAAGTCTTGTGTCTATAAGGAGTTACGCCCATTTTTCGAGAGAGCATATGGTAGGGCTATAAGAATGCTCCCGCTTTCCATAGACATGCTGGCAAGATCAAGTCCTACAGGATGCGTCTGTTTCGTACCTTGTTTCGAGCTTTACAAAACCATTCAGTAGATTTTAAGCACATAATTAAATAGCATCTCTGACAGGCTCTCTATGTGTCGCCTGGAATTAGCGGCTTAATTTCGTGCACTTCCGTTTTAAGTTCGGTAAAGAAAATGACGTACCAGCTGCTTTATGTTCTTGCCTACAGGAAGAAGCCCATTTTGTCCTTGAACGGTACCTTGGGCCAGTTTTCTTCTGAAGTCATTGTGAAGGTTAAGGACCATATCCCTCCATGCGTCAGAGATCAAATCATTTTTGCAACCAAACGCTGAAAATAGAAGGAGGGTCGAGGAGTTCGTTAGAAATTCATGCTCATACTTTATCACCTGCTTGGCTAAAGCATAATGCATAACTACATACAAAACTGTAGCCAAATTCACGGATTGCAGATATTGCTAGAGATTTCTCAGTCTTTCATTATTCTTTTGGCTCCTCCCCGTAAATTTTTTTACCCTAGAAAATTCCCATCACAGATTTGGCGGCAACCCACCTGTCGCCGAGGAGATGGAGTTGGAGTAAAGCTGCACTGCTGCAAGCAGGACAATCTAAAATTGAATCACAAGTTAGAGGTAAGCGGAATGTCACGAGTGATTAAGGAGGGGGTTCCTTTAGAATGGAGCATCTTTGACATTTGGGTGACAAGGTATTATTAGAGGGTTAACGCATGGTGTGCTAGCAGGTGTTGGCGTAGACCACGTTGTTACGCTTAGAAGTTGTCTCTCAATGGAAAGCAGTGCAACTTACCGCAGTAACTATCGTTGGAGCCATGTTGGCCGTGCGGAACCTGTGGCGCTGATGACGTTTTTTGGACTCCTTTTATGCTAGTGATTTGGCAGAGAGAACAATGCGTAAAACATGGATATAGCTCAACCTACGTGCCAGTGTTAATGTTACACATTTTTTCGGGATGTGCTCGACGATTCCATTGTTCCGCGTCCAATGAACGAATTCTGCCCCAAGCTCGCTCGTTATAGTCCATTCGCGGTACGTAGTGGAGCTCATGGAATTAAGAAAACTCTAAGCAAAAGTCATGCCTGGCCTTGTAATTGCCTGACATGATGCAGTCCCTTTAATTTGAACAACTTGGTCCCTAGATATATGAGAAATCTGGAGAATTGTCTCATGGCTAATAGGCATAGCTTTTAGCTTTGATCCTATAAAACAGATGAGATTTGTGGGCCATTTTAGCCCCCCTCCCCCCAACCAAGACTGAGCAGACATGTTGGATAAAGCTATAGATATGCAGGGTAACGTCAAAGTTTCTCCCCGAAACAGCTTCAAATAAGGATTTGCTACCCTCGCGATGACTTTTTCTTAGATTCGTATCACTTCTGTCCTTAGCAAGACTCGTTCCTCACCACAGCCAATATTCTAGGTATGAGCTTCGCGGACACTATCCCTAGAGTGGGCATATCACTTCCATTCGCGTACTTTTTTGTTAGAACTCTATGAGAGATTCGAACAACATTAGTGTGATACTATGGTATTTGTTGCAAAAAAAAAGAAATCTCATGAAAGGATGTTGATGTCTCTTGTCATTGAATAGGACATTAAAAAAGCGCATAAACTTTTAGAGTTATTTTGAATCCAAAGTTGTACTTACTCGGGCTCAATACAACTAGGATAAAAAATTTCGGACATTGTACAACCATTGTACTTTATCTGTGAAAAAAAAAAGCGAACAGTAAACCAGTGGAATAGTTGTATTATTAACCACATTTTTATCGCAATGAAACTGTACAGATTGCCTAGCTTTGGCTAGTTCCGACGCTTCTGCGGTGAAATTCGTACAGCAGATGTATCCAACAATCTTGAAAAGAAGCACTGAAGATAGTTTCCACTCACTACAAACACTAATGTATGTGAGCTGTTATAGATTTAGGCGAGAAGTCGAACATCAAACCCCTGAACGAGCTACAAGAAATCATCACGAACCTGCAAATGTATTGTAACTGTACACAGTGATGGACAACCGACAACATGTAGTTGGCACAACTACGCATTGTCCCACCTAAAGACATAGAGACTTTCACGCAAATAGGCAGGAGCCGTTGATCGCAGTGACATCATCCGCAAAAAACCCTCTTCTGAGCCCCTTCTTTTGGGGAGAAATTGAGCGGAACTAGGGGTGAAGAATGAGACTGCTTCACAAAGCACTTCCCAGCTGAGGGCTCACCACAAGCCAGGTTAAAGGTGCGGTCGTTTTATGGAGTGCATAGTGAGGAATCTATGTCAACCCCCCACCCCACCCTCTCGGACCCTATTAGCCTATTATTTTGTGCCAAACCATCAAGTTAGTGCATGACGAAGTATATTCGTGCTGTCCTGCTTAAGCCCTCATTGAATGAAGTCAAAAACTATATTGTCGGGAATTTCGCACTTAGTCATTGAGATTACTGATAGTGCCAGTTCACAGAAATATCAGTAGACGTGGCCAGATGTGAGCAGATGACCGGTTTGGTCACGACCACTCTCAAAATAAAGTTTCTCGCTGCATTTGAATTCTGGCCACAGGCTTTTTTCTCAACCTATAGAAGGATCGTAAAGTTCGAACAGGTCGTTCCAAGCATCAACTGCTCAGAAAGGAGTCTCGGAACTACTGTGAACGTGCTTTTCCACATGTATTTGGTACATGTGTCCTCTATGCAGTTTTGACTTGGACAACGTAAAAAGATTTTCATTATCAATTCCAGCGGCTCCTGTAACAATCATGTACAACAGATTTGATTTTCTTTTCAAATATGGCTCTTCTTAGAAGTAACAAAGTGGTTTTTCGGTTTTTGGCCGGGAGAGCCTCGCTGCATGAGATCTTCGGGTAATTTCTTTTACCATGGAGCATTTTCTCTTGGAACTCATGGCTGATTTTGAGATGGTAGCAGTGGAGAGGAAAGATCTATACCCTCAATCGACCTACGTCTCAATACGGAAACCGGGCCACGTTTGGTCCGCAACTGGCCCACTGTCCACTAAATTGAGGCTTGTCACTTAACGTGGCAACTAATGCGCATAGGATTCTCGAGAGATGTTTGTGCATAAAAATCGTGACCTTCGAAGCACTATTTTGTTGTTGAAGGTTCACCTTGCCTCAAATCAGAACACCATCAACCTCTGTGATATTCAAACTCAGCTCTCAAGCAATCAACTTTTTAATTATTCAACTGATGAATACTGCTAACCATATATTTATCTGATTTGTGTTACACAAACACCTAACGCCAATTCACTGAATGATTAAGAATCATGATGCATGTGTTGCCATTATGAAGAAGAATACAACATGAAGTACTATTATATATTCCTTACAAACAGTACAATTTCACAATAAAAAATCTTATGCGATGCATAATCCACCAAGGGGAGAGCAGCTCTTTGTGGCGGCAGTATCCTTGCATTTGGAGCACGGCTTGCCTGGTGTATAAATGGCAGCATCGTCTGGCGCAATTCTGGAAACAGTCACTTTCAGTGTTGATGCACTGACTTTGTATGAGGCAAATGTTTCACTGAGGCTGACGCTACATCACAACTATCATGACTTATAATAACGGGCTTACTTTGTGTGTCACGTGTGTGTGTGTGTGTGTGTAGAACGAAATTCGAGGGCGTGGCTTAGAGTGATGCCGACCACTCCACCGTTACATGAAGGGTGCGCCGGCGCCCAAAGTGGGGGGAGACGGGTCCACTGCTGTGATAAGGGTGCGCCGGCGCCCAAAGTGGGGGGAGACGGGTCCATGCTGTGATAAGGGTGCGCCGGCGCCCAAAGTGGGGGGAAACGGGTCCATGGCTGCGATAAGGGTGCGCCGGCGCCCAAAGTGGGGGGAAACGGGTCCACGGCTGTGATAAGGGTGCGCCGGCGCCCAAAGTGGGGGGAAACGGGTCCACGGCTGTGATAAGGGTGCGCCGGCGCCCAAAGTGGGGGGAAACGGGTCCATGGCTGTGATAAGGGTGCGCCGGCGCCCAAAGTGGGGGAGACGGGTCCACTGCTGTGATAAGGGTGCGCCGGCGCCCAAAGTGGGGGAGACGGGTCCACTGCTGTGATAAGGGTGCGCCGGCGCCCAAAGTGGGGGAGACGGGTCCACGGCTGTGATAAGGGTGCGCCGGCGCCCAAAGTGGGGGGAGACGGGTCCACGGCTGTGATAAGGGTGCGCCGGCGCCCAAAGTGGGGGAGACGGGTCCACTGCTGTGATAAGGGTGCGCCGGCGCCCAAAGTGGGGGAGACGGGTCCACCTGTGATAAAGGTGCGGCGCCCAAAGTGGGGGGAGACGGGTCCACGGCTGTGATAAGGGTGCGCCGGCGCCCAAAGTGGGGGGAAACGGGTCCATGGCTGCGATAAGGGTGCGCCGGCGCCCAAAATGGGGGGAAACGGGTCCATGGCTGCGATAAGGGTGCGCCGGCGCCCAAAGTGGGGGGAAACGGGTCCATGGCTGCGATAAGGGTGCGCCGGCGCCCAAAGTGGGGAGAGACGGGTCCACGGCTGTGATAAGGGTGCGCCGGCGCCCAAAGTGGGGGGAGACGGGTCCATGGCTGCGATAAGGGTGCGCCGGCGCCCAAAGTGGGGGGAAACGGGTCCATGGCTGCGATAAGGGTGCGCCGGCGCCCAAAGTGGGGGGAGACGGGTCCATGGCTGCGATAAGGGTGCGCCGGCGCCCAAAGTGGGGGGAAACGGGTCCATGGCTGCGATAAGGGTGCGCCGGCGCCCAAAGTGGGGGGAGACGGGTCCATGGCTGCGATAAGGGTGCGCCGGCGCCCAAAGTGGGGGAACGGGTCCACGGCTGTGATAAGGGTGCGCCGGCGCCCAAAGTGGGGGGAGACGGGTCCACGGCTGTGATAAGGGTGCGTCGGCGCCCAAAGTGGGGGGAGACGGGTCCACTGCGCGTGCCCAAAGTAAGGGTGCGTCCGGCGCCCAAAGTGGGGGGAGACGGGTCCACTGCTGTGATAAGGGTGCACCGGCGCCCAAAGTGGGGGGAGACGGGTCCAGCTGTGATAAGGGTGCACCGGCGCCCAAAGTGGGGGGAGACGGGTCCACTGCTGTGATAAGGGTGCACCGGCGCCCAAAGTGGACGGGCTGTGATAAGGGAGCGTCCACTGCTGTGATAAGGGTGGCGCCCAAAGTGGGGGAGACGGGTCCACGGCTGTGATAAGGGTCGGCGCCGGACGGGTCCACGGCTGTAAGTGGTCGGCGAGACGGGTCCATGCTGCTGATAAGGGTGCGCCGGCGCCCAAAGTGGGGGGAGACGGGTCCACGGCTGTGATAAGGGAGCGTCGGCGCCCAAAGTGGGGGGAGACGGGTCCACGGCTGTGATAAGGGAGCGTCGGCGCCCAAAGTGGGGGGAGACGGGTCCACGGCTGTGATAAGGGTGCGTCGGCTCCCAATGTGGGGGGAGACGATTCCACTGCTGTGATAAGGGTGCGCCGGCGCCCAATGTGGGGGGGACGGGTCCATCACTCTGATAAAGGTGCGCCGGCGCCCAATGTGGAGGAGACGGGTCCACCACTGTGATAAGGGTGCGCCGGCGCCCAATGTGGGGGGAGACGGTCCATCACCGTGATAAGGGTGCGTCGGCGCCCAAAGTGGGGGGAGACGGGTCCACCACTCTGATAAAGGTGCGCCGGCGCCCAAAGTGGGCGGAGACGGGTCCATCACTGTGATAAGGGTGCACCGGCGCCCAAAGTGGGGGGAGACGGGTCCACTGCTGTGATAAGGGTGCACCGGCGCCCAAAGTGGGGGAGACGGGTCCATGGCTGCGATAAGGGTGCGCCGGCGCCCAAAGTGGGGGAAACGGGTCCATGGCTGCGATAAGGGTGCGCCGGCGCCCAAAGTGGGGGGAGACGGGTCCATGGCTGCGATAAGGGTGCGCCGGCGCCCAAAGTGGGGGGAGACGGGTCCACGGCTGTGATAAGGGTGCGCCGGCGCCCAAAGTGGGGGAAACGGGTCCATGGCTACGATAAGGGTGCGCCGGCGCCCAAAGTGGGGAGAGGGTCGACGGCCGCGATAAGGGTGCGCCGGCGCCCAAAGTAGGGGGAGACGGGTCCACGGCTGTGATAAGGGTGCGCCGGCAACCGAAGTGGGGGGAAACGGGTCCATGGCTGCGATAAGGGTGCGCCGGCGCCCAAAGTGGGGAAGACGGGTCCATGGCTGCGATAAGGGTGCGCCGGCGCCCAAAGTGGGGGGAGACGGGTCCATGGCTGCGATAAGGGTGCGCCGGCGCCCAAAGTGGGGGGAGACGGGTCCACGGCTGTGATTAGGGTGCGCCGGCCCCCAAGAGTGGGGAGACGTCTAGAGTTGTGACTAGCGGTACTGTAAGGGTGCGCCGGCGTCCAAAAGTGCCAGAGCGCATGAAAATGTAGCTACCGACGGAGGAGGGGTGCGCCGGTGTCCACTACAGAGAAGACGTTATGAGTTGGGTTCATCTTTGCTCGATTTGTTCCCTGGCGTTTAACAACAATCGTGAAACATTAAATGTCGGAGCTAAGCAGTGAGTAGGATGCAATCCGCAATCCTTCCCCCTCACATCCCCTTCCGCGCTCTTCTTTCATTTGTTCACGACCCCACCGCACCCTCCACTTTTATACATAGAAACTGACTCTTATCGCTTGACCAGCTATAACAAGCGAAGAAGGATAGAGCATTTCTTGCGATCATTCCAGGTTGAACCGGTTATACATAGTTAAAGAAGGCTATTTCAGTTGAGCAAAAGATAAAATTGCCCCGAGAAACGCGGTTAATGCTTTTTGATATGTGCAGTTTCACATGAGAGAAAGCAGTGGAAAGGATGTGGGACGCGTTATCGCAAGAATGTTGCGTAGCTGTGACACTAATAGAATGAGAAGGGATAAAACCATGCGAGCGAAGCGAGCATTAGGAAAAGTCTGGAAGTCCGGCGTTAGCCGGACGGCCAGACTGGTAATACATAAATTCAGGACAAAATAGCTGCAGAAGCTACGACTTCTGTAAATGACACAGTAGAATTAAGTCCTGCTTGTTCGTAAGCTTCAAGAATAAGAGCACATACGGTGCTCCATCGTAGGCGCATTGCACCAGAGTCTTTCCGATCTTTGCGCATGTTTGCACTCCACACCCCACTTTCACTGTGTCGTGGTGGGCCATCTGAAAATATTTTGCTATAAAATTTGGATTACTCAGTGAGAAGCTTTACCGATTCTTCAGTATGCTATGGCTCACATTGATGTAAGTTGTGAGCGCAGCAGCATTAGCATTCGTGTACGTGTTGTCGGGATTTCCAGTATTCTCAAGCGGTGCCCACCAATCTGCTAGAACCTGAAATGGAAAAAAAGCTTTGAAAAACCATGGCGAGTAAAACATTCTGGAACTGCAGCACCAGTGAAACCGGGATGCTCACAGCAAACAGCCTCCAATTAGAAGCGGAGTTTGTTCAGAATTTTCAACGTATTGTTTTCGTGCACTTAGCGACACAGCCTTCCCTTACAATAGTAAGTAATTACGAGTTCCAGAGAGTCTCTCGAAATCAGCCACTAGTTTCAAGGAAAAATATTTTAAGGCCACAGCAGTTGAAGCTCTAATATACAAGGCGTTGCACCTGCTATTCCGTTCCAGCACAGCAACACGTGATATCCTCCGTACAGCGACAAAGAGGTGTTGCCTATAGCGATGGATGCAACGACATCGGTGCTGCGACACCCACCAATGCAGCAACTCAGGTGCTGCGGCACCTCCCAATGCAATATCACATAGGCCATTGCAACACATTTTACGTGCCTCGCTGTTTAGTACGTTTAATCGTTGTACGTACTTCGCAACCCCACCAGCAGAAGTCTTTTTCTCACTTTCCTTTTCATATAGGACCAGTACCATCATAGTTTCAACGTTTCAAGAGGGAAACCGATGAAATATGATTAGAAAGGACATTCCCTCTAGTGCTGCAAAAAGCTAAGTTTATCTTGCGAAATATTATCTCTGGAATTATTTCACATCTTACGGCTACAAGAGCACTCTCTTCTGTGGCTCACAACAGCCCAGCATAAAAATGGATGAAAACTAATTCCTACCCGTAAGCTGTGAAATAATTCCAGAGATAATATTTCGCAAGATAAAGTTAGCTTTTTGCAGCTCTAGAGGGAAGGTCCTTTGTAATCACATTTGATCCTTTTCCTGATTGAAACGTTGAAACCATGATGGTACTGGTCCTATATAAAAAGGAAAGTGAGAAAAAGACTTCTGTTGGTGGGGTTGAGAGCAAGTAAGTTTTGTATTCTGTAAAATACAGTACGTTTTCCTGCATTTGCCTTTTCTTTTTATTATGTTTCTTCACCCTTTTTTTCTTACAACCATCGTAGAATCAAGCCTACCAAAAATTCATCGTGTGTAGAATGACAAGTTTACCTTTGAAAGAACAACCCCACGTTCGGATTGATAGTCGTCGTAGGCTACAAAGTTCTGTGCCTTATTAGTAGCCGCTTCGGTTCCGCCACATGTTTCGAACTCAGTCATTATTGTGTCTTCTACAGCGCAGTCATACTCCTGAAATTGAAAGATATTTAAATATTATCTTCACTCTTTACATTCACAATAATATTCTTACCAATTTTGGCATAGCGGTGGCTGGCTTGGCGTACCCGAGCTTGGCGTCTTTCGCCCATCCCGTTGCGAGAAGTCTCCTGGATTAGTGCAGAAAATATGATGAAAGAACTCTACCTAGTACAAACCTGTAGTAATTATGGATATTCAGAGCTTGATCCCTAAGATCGTCTGTCATCAGATCTTTTTTGGCGTTATTTGTGCACTGTTTAACCTCGAGGGCAACTGAAATCACGATATTAAAGGTATATTATTTAGTACCCAGTTTGTTCACCAACTGATTGGAAGGCGGAAATATCTGGACTCCCACGATGGTAACTTACTTCGAAACTCTTTACCTCGTCTCTTTTTTTCGTAAGAAAAACGAATGCATCGAGTTGAACTGGAACTAAACCCCTAGTTAGCCATAGTTGGAAACATGTTTCTGTGATTGCAGGACAGTGTACTTTCCAAAAGGAAAAAAAAATTGCCATACCTGGTGCCGGACGTTGGTTGCAGAGGGCGTTTTCGCAAGGGGCTGCAGCAGCGCAGGCGTTGCATATGTCGGCTTTATTATTACTGCTCGTGTACAAAGTTTGTTGGGCAGCTCCGCTTAAATGGATCACTTTCAGCATTTCCAAGGTTACTTCTCTGGATGTCTCCAACAATGCCTACGCACTCTTTGTTGTAGAGGCAGACAAGTGCCAACGAACCGCTGCAGAACTTGTAGGAGCACGCGACGATGGTGGTTTCTTCATAAGCCATCTGTAGTTGGTTTGCTTTTGAAAGCGGACTTCAGATGATTCCAGATGAGGTGCAGTCTGTTCACCTGCGAGAATAGATCATTGCCTGCCACTTTCGCACCATCAACTTGCTTCTTCGCACCATCCTTCCACCAAGACTTTATTTGATTCTCGATTTTTGCAGTGGTATTACAGGTTCCCTTAGCAGGAATCCTAAGAAAAAATGATTGCTGTAGAGCCAGCATTTTCTTCTTTAAAACTTACATCGCAAATGAATTTCCATAGGTTGCAACATTTGGTGCTGTATTTGGACATTTGTCGGCTTGTTCACGGGCCAATTCCTCTACGTTACAATCCCAGTACTGGAAGGTACAAAACGTTTTCTAGCTTCTCCACCAATATTTCTAATTTTCCAAAACGTTTCACATTATTCAGTCCGTTGAATGTTCAATTATAAGCATAAGCCCCAGTTAGAAATTTATGAAGAACATTAAATGACGTACTAGCTGGCTCATCTTTGTTGCGTAAGGAAGCGCAGCCCCCGTACTTCCAGCTTGCGATCCTTTGGCCAACTTCCTCCTATACTCGTTGTGATGATTGAGTACCATATTCCTCCATTCATCCGGAATCATCGCATTCTTACAGCCAAATGCTAGAAAATAGTGAGTTAATCGGTCTCAGCGAATACATTCAAGTTTTTGCCATCATTTCTTGCTATAGGATGCTCTACAGGATTCCCAGGACTTCGTCAACGCAATCACTCATCTATTCATGCTTTTTTAAAAACTGCAGAAGAAGTTTGCACCTGTAGAGGACGCGACACCGTCGTAGTACAGCAATATTGCTTGGAGTAGGTTGAGCTGAAAAAATATGTCTTAGTGGTTTCAGGAGAATTGTGGCTAACCTATTATGTAGGTTTGGTTTCTATTTATGAAAGGGGTTGTGTTGATGGTTAATATCTCATACTGTTCTCAAATCCAACGCGTTACAGCGACATACAGCGACAAGGTGTTGCTGTAGTGAGCTACGCAGCAACACGCCATCCGTTTATACAGCGACACCGGTGATGCGGCACCTTCCGGTGCAACAGCGCTTCTACTGTTACGAAACCTTTTAGTGGCTCAGTGAATAGTGGTCGCGAGAGAGAGGGTGACTGGGGCAGATACCCCTTCTGAATGAAGCTTCTCTGCCATCTCATTACCATATGGAATGATCATACTGAGGGATGCGCAATTTTTAACCCTAAGCTTTTCGAACAGTCATGCAGATTGCTTCAGAATTTGCTGTAGACGCTGCTCAAGAGAAATTAATGCAACTCACCAGAGAAACAGCTCTCGCCGCCATGTTGGTCGAGCAAGACCTGAGGCGCCAATAATTCATCTGAACTTTTATGTGAATGATTTAGCCGAAAAAACACTATGTACAACATGGATATAGCTCGACCTACGTGCCAGATCTGATGTTATACTTTTTTTGCGATATGCTCTATGGTTCCATTGTTCCCCGTCCAATGAACAAATTCAGCCCCAAATAGTTATAGTCTGTCCGAAACGACGCACCACGAACGCCGGTATCGAGAAGCTGCCACGTTTGCCAGCGCTCCACGTCATAATCCCTGATCTGCGTATCACGTTTCATCGTTATCTTCATGGTATTGACCAATGATTTGGCTTTGACATGGACGACGTGGCAGCCAACAGCATCCGTCCCAGTCGCGCCGCTTCACGACCCCCACGTGCGTGGGTGGACTCGTCGTTTCGGACAGACTATAACTGGCATCAAATACTGAATATAAACTCAGCAAGCCGGAAGCAAAGGTCATATCTGAGCTTATACGATTGCTTGACATTGCTTTAATTTGAACGGACTATTGGTCCTTAAATGTGTGAGAAGTCTTATAGTTGCCGGGTGGATAAGAGACATGAGTATTTGGCCTCAATTCTGTAGCAAAGTAAGAATTGTGGTTAATTTCCGGCACCCGAAAACTAAGAGGAATAGAAAGATCAGGTAAAGCTATACATATGTACAGTAGAGACAAGGTTTTTCATCCATAACAGCTTCAAATAAGGATTTAGTGCAGCACTGCATACGATGGTCTTTTCTCAGGCTCGTAACACTTCGGCGCTGAGCATGAATTACGCCACATTGCAGTAAGTCTTTGGGTCAAACTGCAGATAATGGCTCTAAAGTGGACTTGTCATTAACATACCTGTCCTTTTTGTTAGAACAGTACGTGAGATTCAAACAACATGAATCTGGTGCCCGACGTTTGCTGCAAAAACGATGTATCACAAAAGGTAATTCAGTGGCCGCTCACCGTTGAATGCGATGCCAGAAAAACCACAATAACTTTTAGAGCTATCCCGAATCCTGCGTTGTACTTGATCAGGCATTATACAACAAGGCCAAATAAGCTATTATACAACATTTGTACTTTTTCTATGGAGCAAAGCGGAACACTAAATTCGTGTAATAGTTATCACATTTGTATCATAATGGAAAACTAAGCACAGATTGCCTTGTTCTGGCTAGTAGTGAAGCTCCTACCGTGAATTCGTACAGCAGATGTATTCAGCAAACTGGAAAGGAAGCATTCATGGTAGTTCTCACCTATTATAACTATGAAGGTGAGCTGTTATACATTTAAGCTAAGATTCGGACATCAAAAGCCAGGGGTGCATGGTGAAAAACATCTATGCTACACTCTTTGTCGGGAACTCGGAATCAGAAGGCCCCTCTTGACCATCCAATGCCGCATGTGAAAGAAGAAAATACAGAGCAAGAAGTGAAATCAATCATAAACAAAACTGCAAGAACCAGCGAGTGGAACAAAAATAATTTATTAAACCAATTAACATTATGTGCAGTAATTTTGGTGAGCTGTTGAAACATATAAGGACAGAAATCTTAACTAGACCCAGTTGTAAGCGTAGCTAGCTAGATGTATTACATAAAAAGGAAAGGACGGCCACCACACCTCATGTAGTACCATGCAATAGAGGGAAGAGAAGGAGAAATAAATACATTGCAGTGAAATTGTGACGAAGAAAAAAGTGGTTGGGAAGAAAAGGGAACGCGCGAGGTGCAAGGCAACCGTCTAAAGCCGAATCCATCGACAACCGATAAGCTGGATGTAGACAAATTGAGATCACAACCATCATGGGTACGGTGCACCGGACTTCCTTTGGAGTGGCGCAATCGCGTCGCGACACTCTTGGGTTCTGCTAGCATGGGCGATCCCGTCAAGGGAGGACCTGATAAACGAAACTCGTAGTTCTTCCCTCGGCCCCGCTCAGTTGCCTCCATTTGAGGGCTCAGCTAAACATTGGATTATCGGGCATTTCGCCCCAATTCATCGAGTATGCGGATGACATAAGCAATGCAGCTTGTAAATGTTTATTGATAACTATTGAAGAAAGCGCAGGAAGATTATCAACTGTAGGGTGAGCTCTCATATTCTCCATTCCCCCTGCAGCTGCTCCGTTCAATACATTTCCCTTTGTTCCGGACATATCCACCAATACATTGGCACTTTGGCGGTTGACAAACGGGAAGGCAGGGCTGGAAAACTTTAATTTACTGTGCCACATACATTTGCAATGCAATATTATATAGTTCAAACAGACCACAATGGGTCCACACGTTGGCTCACAGGATGCGCATCGATTGAATTCCTCGTTCGGGCCACATGCTGAAACATTATTGAGCCAAAGTTTTCCTGGAATCTTTCCATTTTCAAACACTAGGGAGTTTCCTCCCTACACTCCATTCATCCACCATCTACTTTATATATTCTCCTAAACTCCAATCCTCACTTGTGTTAAAACATCCGAAGGTATTGTCGTACTCTATGCACTCTCCTCCTGCACAGAATGCTGCAGCACATGGACCTGTAACGCGTGGTTAAAGATGAGCTCCTTGGAAGGAAAGTTGGCAAGTTGTTCATGGGTCCCTGGCGAGGTAACCCAGCAATCTTGTACCTGGATTCTTTACACATTCGGCAACTCCATGATAGAATTCACAGTGTTGGCCCTCCGGGCAATCTACGTTTGCGCATGGGAAGGGACTGTTAATGATGACACCTGTGATTGGAGCTCTTATCAGTACAACATCTGCTATAAAGGATTCCTGGGTGATGAACCTTTGTCCTTTATGCACTGTAGCCTTCCATCGCGGTATTCACAGTGAGTGTGAGGTGGGCATAACCCTTGCGATGAAGCACATGTGGGAGGTGTTATTTTGACTAAAGAAGAGAAAAGGGAGGTTCGCCAGTGAAGAATAAATAAGAGTCGTAGGAAAACAACACCAAAAAGGGAAAATCCAAACTCGAAATTCTTATTCTTGAGAAAGAGAACTTAGGCCTTACGTTCATTTTCCACACATTGTGGTCTTCCATTGATGTCTTCACAGTGAGTGCCGTCCCTACACAACATAAGAGTGGTAGCACAGGTGACAGGCGGCTGAGAGTTCCCTGATGGAACGTAGTTTGCTTTAAGAATGTTATTATATTACAAGCAATATTATGTTGAAAGCCCTGATTTTCTTATTTTCACCACTACCACGGAATTTCCGCCCCTTTTATTCAAATATTACTTTTGGTTTTCGATTAGCTCTTTCTCGCTCTCCAACTTAACCCTTTCTGTTATATAGTTGATGGCAGATCAGAAGTACTATCTTCTTAGGTAATCAAAGCATCATGCATGAAGTAAATAAACCTCTAGCCTTGTTCGATGCCGGTTGTGCGCTGCGCATTTTTCCTTGGGTATGCAATTCCCTCCCTTTGATCGCACTAATCCTAACAAACACTGGCAAGCTGCCGGAGCACATTCGCCCGTACAGGGCTGAAGTTTATTGCAACAATTCTTCAGAACACCGTACAGATAGGCCCACGATTAGTAGGACTGCGTACCGGTTCAGGGTTACCACAAGTCGGCTCGCATGATGTTGCGCACTGCTTGAATTCTTCGTTTTTTCAGCACTCTCAAATAGTTTCAAGTCGAAATTACAAAGTAATAAGTAGAAACTGCTCCGCAATCACGTCGACTTACGGCAAATTTTTAACAAATGAAATAAGAAAATGTAAGCTACTACGAAGCTTCGTCCTATAGATTTCATAAGAGGACATAAAACTCTTTCTATTTCAGGATCTGTAAGCTTTAACACAACTGCTCTTGAGCAATTTCACTTACTCTTATTAGGGATACACTGCGGAGTACCGCCTACAATTTCGCAGTGATATCCTTCAATACAGAGGATTTGAATTGTAGCTGTCTGGCAAGTAAGAGAAGAAGGAGTAACCGGCTCATCAACTGTAAAAAACCGAAGTGAGAACTTGAAAGGTATGGAAACTCTTGTGACGACAGTAATACCTACCATAACTCTGCGCCGTAGACTTCAACTGTAGCCTGTTCGGACACTGTTTTGGCAGAATACATTTGCCTCTCTCCCGAACAAAGCCGCCTTTACACTGACACCTCGGCGGCAGACAGTTTAATGTACAAGGCTAAATGGGAAGTACATTCTATTCATTTACAGGCACTACAGGAAGTGTGCATACTAACGCAAGAGAACAGCAGAATGCATGCATTTTCCCTCCACATTTGTCAAACAGTTCTCATCATTGGAAGTTCTTCCTTCAAATTAGTGACTTACCCTTCCCATAGGAACACATGTTTGCTCACAATCTGACGCGCATATGTTGAAGACCTCATTTGCTGGACATACTGTAAAAAACAAATTGGACCGTTGCATAATCTACATGACTACGCCTGCCAGTATTGACAACTAGCAATTTTCTAAGTATTTCCTAAACAGCGTAAACAGCCGATGTTACTAATCGTGAATTGAAAATGGGGCTCTCAGAGATAGCACCTAACGTTGAGAGGGACTTGAAAAGTTGCTGTATTTGAAATGTTGTATACATCGGAGAACTCATTCCAGAAACGTCCGGAAAAATGCGCTAATCTCAGCATACTAGTAAAATTAAGGGTAAAGTCCGCGAATTCAAAAAGGCTACACCTGGATCAGGAGCACATGTGATTCCAGTGGGCGTGTCTTCACAGTGATGTCCAGCCGCACACTTCACTCGAACTTCGGCGCATCTTGGTATTTTCTCTAAAATACCATGAAGGACTAAAATTTTGCATTTCCCCCAAAACTGATGCCGAAAAGAGAACAGTCAGTATTCGCTTCTCCACTTCATTCCTTTGATGTAAGCCCAATTCGGCAACTCCATGATAGAATTCACAGTATTGGCCCTCTGGACAATCTACGTTTGCGCATGGGAAGGGACTGTTAATGACGTCACCTGGGATTGGAGCTCTTATCAGTACAACATTTGGTACGAAGGGTTCCTGGTTTAAATCACAAAGTAATGGAAAACTGTAGAAACTGCTCCGTAAGCATGTCGACCTAATTCAAATTATTTGACAAATGAAATGAAAAAATGTAAGCTATGTTACGAAGCTTCGTCCTATAGATTTTATAAGACGATATGATACTCTTTCTACTTCAGGCTCCGTAAGCATTAACACAACTGTTCTTGAGCAATTTGACTTACTCTTATTAGGAATACATTGCGGAGTACCGCCTACAATTTCGCAATGATATCCTTCAACACAGAGAATTTGAATTGTAGCTGTCTGGCAAGTAAGAGAAGAAGGTGTAACAGGCTCGTCAACTGTAAATAACCGAAGTGAGAACTCGAGAAGGCATGGAAATTCTTATGACGGCCAGTAATACCTACCATAACTCTGCGTCACAGGCTTCAACATTTGTCTGTTCGGACATTGTTCTGGTAGAATACATTTGCCTCCCTCACGAACAAAGCCGCCTTTACACTGACACCTCGGCGGCAGACAGTTTAACGTACAAGGCTAAATGGGAAGTACATTCTGTTCATTTACAGACACACCAGAAAGTGTGGATACTATCAAAAGGAAAACAATAAAATTCATGTGATTGTCAAACATCCTTGGAAGTTTTTTTCTTCAAACTAATGGCTTACCCGTCCCATTTGAACACATGTTTCCTCACAGTCTGATGCACATATATTGAAGACCTCATTTGCTGGACATGCTGCAAGAAATAAACTTCAAAAGTCTAAGTGGCTATACCTACAAACCAATAGCTGAAAATTAGAAGTTTAACAAACACCTTCCAAACAGCGTAAACAGCCGATATTATCCTACTTCCTCTTAATTGGCAGTTCATGTGTGTGTGCACGAGAACCAGCCACCAAAAAACGGAAAATACCTACACCACGTGTTCAGCGCGTTGAGTTATGCACGAAAATGTGGTAAATTTTGATTTTTACCTTGGATTACAGGTGTTTCCGGCCACCTCTGTCATGTCTAGACATGTTAATGGCCGACAGTTGTTTTCACCACAGTTGTAATGAATGAGACAGGCCTGGGGAAACGCCTGGAGTAGGGTCCAACGGCGTGATAAGTGTATGAAGGCGTTCGAATGTGGAGGAACCTCTGGAGAGAGGTCTCAACGGTGATATAAGGGTGCACCGGCGTTCAGGTCCAATCCCAGATTGCACTTACTCGGTCAATTTTCACTATTTATATCCACCACTGCGAACCGAAATGCGTTACTACAAATTGTTGGAAAGGAGCTCTCCACATTGGGTCAATGGTTATATCAACCGCGGTAAAGAATGCTTCTCTGTGGATAGTGTCTGTTCATCCACCTGCACTAATCTTATCTGAGGACAATGAAAATTTGCGAGCGATGCGAGCACGAAAAGAAGCCTAAGAGCCCGGGGTAGCCGGACGATCAGGCTGGTTAGAAGTGAATATAGGGTAGGATTTCAAGAGAAAGCTTCTAGCATTAGGGGTTTTTGGAAGTTGCTGAATAGAAATTTGATATGTGTTGAGCATTAGATAATTTCTCTCTCTAGAGAAGTCCAGAGGAAAACCGCTAACCTCAGCATGCCGGTGAAAGTAAAGGTAGAGTCTACGAATTCACAAAGACCACACCTGGATCAGCAGCACACGTGATTCCAGTGGGCGTGTCTTCACAGTGATGTCCAGCTGCACACTTAACTCGTACTTCGGCGCATCTTGGGATTTTCTCTAAAATACTTCAAAAGAATATGTATGTGCTCGCTATAACAATACAAATCGGAACATGTACGTTGTGGGCCGCCGTTGTGTACAATGGGTATGTAAGAAATAAGCATAGGTGGTGGAGTTGCCTCTGAGCTGACCGAGAGGTCTGCATGTACAGACGCGTGCAACTCCCAGAACTCATGTGCCACTTCATACGACAGCAGCAACCGTGTGAAACATCAACAACAGCGTGAAGTCACATACAATGCGAATTGCTACACCGGGCAACACCAGTAATGCAGTGGCAACAACGACGCAACCATGCAACACCGGTTATCACATGGAGATGCATGAAACGCCAGAACTCATGTGCACCTTCAGGCGGCATGAGCCGCCGTGTGCAACGCTATAACACTTATGCAACGCCAGAATTCAAGTGCAACTTCAGGCGGCATCGGTCGCCGTATGCAACGCTATAACACTTATGCTACGCCAGAATTCAAGTGCAACTTCAGGCGCTTATGCAACGCCAGAATTCAAGTGCAACTTCAGCTGGCATCAGCCACCGTGTGCAACGCTATAACACTTATGCAACGCCAGAATTCAAGTGCAACTTCAGCTGGCATCAGCCACCGTGTGCAACGCTATAACACTTATGCAACGCCAGAATTCAAGTACAACTTCAGGCGGCATGAGCCGCCGTGTGCAACGCTATAACACTTATGCAACGCCAGAACTCACGTGCAACTTCAGGCAGCTGCAACAACCTTCCCAGGTAGAAAAATTCCAGTAGATTTCGCTTATTTTACATGTGTTTGTTCCGGAAATTTATTTCCAAAACAAACACACGTAAAATAAGCGTAATCCAATGGAGTGCAGCATTTTTGCTCTGGGCCCACGGCGGAGCAGCGCTGCGTGCCCGCCGGCCCCGGCTGGAACTTGTCGCATCAGCCGATGTCGCAGCAATTCTCGGGTAATTTCAGCAGAGTTCGCTTATTTTTCGGGCAGAATTCGGGGTAATTCCAGTGGATTTCGCTTATTTTCCGGAGATTTACGTGTAATTTTCGGAGCGAAATCGGGAAATATTTCCGCGAAAAATAGGCGAAATCTGCTCGAAAGCACACGATATCTACTGAAATTTCTTCACCTGAGGTGTGCAATGTCAACAACCGTGTGCTGTGCCGCAGTTGCCGAACAGCACCAGCTACCGAGAGGAGCCATATTCAATGTACCTCCGATGGTATTATTCTAGACTCTTGACAGCGTCGCAGCCTGAGAATACAGAATTTTCCTTTTTCTGTCTCACCCTTCCAATTTTCTGAGCGTTTTTGCACTTCGGTTTTTGTTTTAAGGGGTTTCGCTATAACTACTACTCGACTCTTACTCCTGCACATCCCTTGTCCTAGCCCACTTTGTCGCGCAAGTGATGCGGAGCATAGTGCCGGAGAAGGAGTTGACCACTCACAGCACTTGACCACACTGTTCTTTTTAGGTGCGACTCTCCATATCCTAACGTATCCTAACTGATCCAGGTATCGTCTAGAAGTCACATGGCGGCAGAGTGTAACTACGTATATATAACGACAAGTGCGCATGTCTGGATGCATTTCGGAAGTGTAAATATTTACTTGCCTTTGTCGGTAACACATGCAGGATTCCCATTTAGTTGAACACAGTGGAAACCACGTAGACATTGTGGTTTGCAGGAAGGTGTTGGTGGTGTGATAGGTTCGTCAACTGAAATTGTAGTGTATTGTAGCCTGATTACACTTCGGGAACCTTTCAGAAGTGGTGTGAAAAATAATAAAACTAACCGTAACTTTGACCGGATTGCTCATTATTCGAGCACGTTTTGGGATCGACACATTTTCCATTGTCTCGCACATAGCCAGTTCTGCACTGGCAAGCGGGTGGTCCACAAGATTGGATGCAAGCCTGTTTGAACGAATATGTTGGCAAAATCCATGGTAAGAAAATGGAAATGGAAAGAATATGCTTTCTTTCAGAACTTTGATGAAGCATCCGAAAATATTCTGATGCATCGATCCTGTGCGCCTGCGATGGGCGATGCATGCTCTTGGTTTAACAGGGACGATGACATTTTCAGATGTACAGTGTCACCAGAATGACAACTCACCATAGTTGGCGGTTCACATGTAGGCTCACAGTATGATGAACACTCAGAGAATACTTCTCCAGCTGAGCAAGCTGGAAAAGGAGCAAAGTATATACACATACACAAACAAAAAAAAATTAAAAGTTGTTAGTTACTCGTATTACAACAGGCAGCTTTGCCGTTGAATTCGAAACATGTCGTGTTGAAGCCACATCGAACTGCTGCGCATGGCCCTGTAAATGAAAACTAAATGCCCCCTAATTTTTGTAATGTTTAAATATTTATGCGCTCAGTTAGTCAACGATGGCATCAGTATATTCCTATTTCATAGCAACTATCTAACTGTTCGAGAATACAAGCAAAACTCTATTCCCGTAGAATTTTCCAGTTAATACACGTTTGGTAATTATGCGGCGTTTCTATAATTTTATGCTGATCTCTTCATCTCTTGGTGGTGTTGTTTTGAAATTTTGTTCACAAGATCCATGTACACACATATGATCAACATATGAGAGGATCGGAAACAAAACAAAATAATATGACTTACCTGGGTCCACTACACACTGTGGTACCCCGTCGATAACTTCACAATGAAACCCGGAGAGACAGCCTCCTGGACATTTTGGAAGTTTTGATCCTGGAAATGATGCTTATATCATAAATTTGTTGTACTATAATATGAAGTTTTGTTTATCCGCCTTCTGTTACTAATACTTTTTCCCTTTAGGACCAAAGCTAGCAATATAGCTCAAAAAGTCCTTTTGTTGTATGGTTGATTTTCATAATAATCTTGCCTTGGACTCCAATTTGTTTACAATTTGCTCACCGTCTGATTTTGCAATAGCTAACGCCACAAAGATGAGGACCTGAAAGCTGTCCAATTAATATATTTCATCTTAAGTTTCGCACTATTTTGGTGGGCTCAGATGAAGTTGTTATTAATCTTATTAATCTGTGTGGTGGAAAAGAAACATCCAATCCAACTTCTTCTTGAAGAAAAAACTTATTTTTGTACCATGAGGATTTTCGTACACACCATTGCAAGGTTGTGCACGTTAATCTCTGCAATATCAAAAGCGCATGAAAGCTTTGCTCACTCCTGATAGGAGCGAAAATACAAACTACTGTCAGAAACACCTGTGGACGAAGCGGAAAAGCGTGCAGCTGGGTTTTCGTATACAGGCATCTAGCAAGCTGTGAAAGGAACAGCTTTTAACTACTTTACTGCAACGCTCTGTCATTCTAGAAATGTGTTCAAGGGCATAGATGGAGTTATAATATCAAACTCAAAGCTTCCCTTCAATGTACAATAATAAAATAATTGAGGCAACCTCTACTTCTATTCTGACTTACCAAAAAGAACTCTGAGTGAAAGAATAATCTTAGCATTGCGGAGCCGTGATCGATTCTTTCGCGTCGTTGATAACTTTTATAGAAGCCGGTCAAGGCCAAACCGAATTAACTTGCCATTAAAAACAAGTTATAAGTTGGACGTAGGTTTTGATGTGCAAAAAGTTTCCCAACTTCTTTTTATTTACTGTCCGTCGGAAAATTTAGTATTCAGTGAGTCGGCTCATTTACAAAAATATTGGACAAGTGTTTTGAAAAAAAAAACTGGGAATCGACGTGTCAGTTTATTTTGCAGAGTGAGCACAGATTTCTACTGTTCGCTGGTCTGGTGACCCTCTGACACTACGGTTTACTAGACAGATTAGAATATTTGCCATGTGGTTAACAACACTTAGATTTCGACACAACCCCAGTGATGCCCAAAGTGCGCGGCTTTCATTCATGTGATTAAAGCATTTGAAGAAATGATCTGTAGTGATTTGTTGTCATCGGCTCTAAGCCCGATAAAATCCCCAATGAGATATTGGATGTCTTAAGAAAGCCTTTCTGCCCGTTTACAAGTAGTTCCGTCAAAACCTGCTAACTGTACTAGCAGCCAACCGATCGAGTGTATTCAGATCGCCATATGCCCCTACCTCCTCCTATACAGATCCTGGTAGTGCAGCAATACTGTAGTTACTAAATCTCTTATAACTGACCATCATGCAGGACATCAACCTTCACACGGTCAACACTGATGACCGTTGCCTGTGCGGAGGAGGATGAGTCGCACCATGCCACAGAGCTGATGATCCACAGTTCCCCGTAAAGAAAATGGAAGGCAGCGGACGGTTCCGGTCCACCGACGTCACGGCTTGCTACACCGCACCGTACACGCTTTCACTGCGCCACGCAGCCGTATCTGCCGAGTCCTGGCGAGATTCACTGTTATGAAATGGAGAAAACCATGTGCTGTAGTACATGAATGACCGAGCCACTGCGCGTGACTCGTTAAAAACAGATCATCCATGACATTTACATTTACATCCCTGAGTAACGAGTCTCTTCCGCTATTCAGCTTCTCCTCTGTAATATCAACAATATTATTTCAGGTTCAAGCATTCCGATCAAAATATGTAATGTGAGCCTGCGACTATCTTTTCTTTACATCTTCATTTTCAATTTATTGAAGGGATTTAAGCTGATTAAAAGCACGATGTCTAGTTTCAGTCTTCATGGAAAATGTAGGGCGTTTTCTCACTTTTATGATCATCTTCGTCCAGTTCTTGTTCTCTGAAAGGATTCACCATATATACATCCACTGCCGTATTGATATGGTCTTCAGAAAAAAAAAGAAAATAAAGATTTATCGCATCCTTATTTCATAGTTTACATTATTCTGTTCGAGTGAAGCACTAAAGCTTGGATTTCCTTTCTTGGGTTTTGCTCATTTTCTTTCTTATAGCAGAGCGATGGTCAAACAAGTTGAAGGTCCTTTTCTAATCTTTTTTTGCTAATCTTCCATCACAACTCTGTTTCCCAAACAATCACTAACCTCATGAGCTCCTCTCTATCTCTGAGATCAACGGAGAAGTTGTCAGAAGCGGTCTTTATATCCGGTGGTAATGGTCGATTTTTCGTCTCAGGTAGGAACACGCATAGTGATCCAGAAACTATACAAAGTATGCCAACAGCAACATATTTCGTGTACTCTGGTCCAACATCCTATAAATTCAGAATTTTTCCTTTTATTGTCATAACCAAAGGTGTTCACGAAAACTTACTATATGACGAAGATACGGCGCGACAATAATTCCTACACTTTGCGGAATATTTATAATAGAGTAGAATAGAGATCTGACAGAGGTTGGGGACATTTCTGAGATGTAGATCGGGTGGACAGCATACGCGATGCTAGAATCACAAGAAAATACACAAGGAAGATGACTATGGGCAAGAAAATAGAGCTGGCTACCTGTTGATCATTTTGCCAAACAGCACAAATGCAACCAGAAACCATTCAGGCTCTGAAGTGTTTACCCTTTCGTATAATTCATTTAGATAGTCTTGATTAGCCTCTCCCTATGAGACTATGCGGACATTTTCGCTGCGGAAATTAAGAGTTTCGATGAGTACAGCAAGGATTTCTTTAAATTCGTTCACACCTTCAATGGCCAGCAAGGGCGGAGGCAGGAATATATCTTTCCACGTTTATACTCTCTCCTTGCCTGCGCATTTCCCTAACGCTCGCATTAGGACAGATACTAATGTCAAAAGAACACAGAGGAACTCCTTGAAAATCTTTTTCTCAGGGATCTACCTAACCCCGCATCTGATTCTCATTGATGCAAAAACTGCTGCACCTAAGTTTAGGATAAATGTCGAAAGCCAGCTTGGTAATCATTTCGTAGCAATCACGTCTACTGCAATACATTTTGCTAATCGTAAATCGTGAAATGGTAAAAACAAGGACTAGCCAAGATTGTACTCTGCCTCTTTTGTGGTAAAATACAGCAGTGTTTGGAAATATAGGTATAAAAACTCAGAGAAAACAGGTTAAATCAACAAAATGTTATGTCTATGTGTTTTTGAGGTACGTTCACATTAATAAACACCGTGAACAGTGTGACGTAGAACAGGAGTTGCAACAGCGTCGAGGGGGTGCCACGGCGTCTGTGTCACCGCAGGGGGAGGTGCCACGGCACCTGCGCCGTAGCATGAAGCGATGCTGCAGCACCTATTGTGCGGCGCTATAGGTGCCCCGGCACCCACTCTTGCAACGCCACAATCGCTACAGCGACACACTACCGCACATGCTGCCACATCACTATTTTGCACACGCTACCGGCAGCCAACACCATTCTAACAGGTGGGTAGTTACCGTAACCAAGAAGAAGAAGGAGCTACTGTATCCAGGGAGTAGCAGAAGGGTTTTAAAGCCTGGTGGTAGCTCACCGCGTGAAAATGGTGCGATGATGATAGCAATGCCCTGAATGACCATGGTTGACAAGCACAAAATCCGTCGCCCTGCGTAAAGCATCAAGGGAATTACGACCAAACCTCCTGAAACGTTACAAATAGTTCTCTAGATAGTGCTGGTGTTTCGAGAATAGTTGGCGTAGGACTAGTACTAGACTTGCTCACCTGGTAGTTCAACAAAAGCGGAAAGCATAAATGCTGTGAACCGATCTTCGCTGAGGTCAACAGAAAGGAAAGAAAGGCCAAAATAGTAGAAAGCCATAACAAATCTAAAGTAATCCAATGAAGAGGTAGTAGAGGCACGTTGAGGAAGAATATGCTAAATCTATCTTGAAATTGGGGCTATTTGGAACATTTACAGTGCATACGGATCTGCTAGCGCGAATATTTTTCAAAGAACGAGCTTCATGTTTTTTTTTCAGACATGGAAGGAGAACCTGCACATCTTTACACCGTTTTCCGACATGTACAAATTAAAAAAAAGTTCCATACATAGCTTTTGGACATATAAAATGATTGAGGAAAAAATGTGAAACTCATGGACACTGGAAGTAAAGAAATTCATGAAGGTTCCTTACTGAACGAAGCCATTAATTAAGAGAAGTTTGAGCATTTCTGGGCTTCGAACAACTGCTCCTATCGACTCCCTTTTCTCTTCTGGTGGTGGACCCATACGCCTGCAGACATTTATGTCAATGGTCGTGTTATTCCACCTAAAACATCATTGTTAACTATCTCTGCCAATTTTAGAAGTTGCTATATTTGCCATCGCACTGTACCGATTTGCTCTTCTTATGTAATCTTCTATTTCTTTGTATTTCTCATGCTGGATCAACCAGTGTGGAGATTCAGGGAGATAACTACAAGAATTCAAGTGTATGTGATTAGATCTGCTCCAAAAATCAGACAAATAACTGTGGTTTCTTACTCCAAAAAAATCTCTGGAAACGTAGAAATGGGGCGGGATACGTTAACGAAAATATGGGTGGTGTGAAAATAAGAGGAAATTTGGTATCAAGAATTTTCGGACTTGAAAACATGGGTACTTTTTAAACGGTGTACTTCTATCTGCAATAGAAGGATCCACTCACAAGAAATAAAAAATCGTTAGAACTCCGGGCGCTGCAGATGCCAAATACATCATGCGCCACTCCTTCATAAACAGCGACAGCACACCAACCCAGAACATCCCGAAAACCCATGCTAAATTTTACAGACGTCATTCAGTGATGCAGTTGCAATTAAAAAGACTTTAAAAATAATTTCTACTCTTAACTGTTTGCTTTTTTAAATGCTATTATTTGAAAATTGAATGATGTTTTGTTTTTGGAGGCCTAGGGTGCTACAAAAGGTATTCAAATAATGGAGCAAACCTATCGTCTCAACAAGAGTTATCCAAGCCCTGCTCGCAGACGGGATCAATTCACAAGTGATTACAGAGCATAACGAGTAGTAAGTCTAAAATTAAGGTTCACATTATCCATCAAAAGTTTCCTGGCACTACTAAACTCTTCAACTCACATCACTAGCTGCACCTATAATGAATCGTAACAAAATAAATATGTAGTAATTCGGAGCGAAAGAGGCGAGTACATGGCAAAGAAACCTGCAAAGCGATGGCATGGAGCAAGAACTCCTTTAATGTATTAAGAAACGGTATGTATGTGATGAAAAGTTAGCAGGGCAGGATGCTGGTGATACGGCTGTAGCAGCTGCGATTTTTGCACTGAACATGGAGAAATACAGCTCCTCAGATTGATTATCAACAGTAGGCATCCTTACATGGCTACATGACCAATAGGGTAGAAATGTAAATTTTCGCAGTTTTGGGTGAATAACCATTTCTGAGCCAGCCACATTTCCTACTGGAGTTTTAACTGGAACTTCGACGGAGTGTGTGGCTGTTGTTCGTCTCAAATGAAGCATGAGGTCTTGTTATCTCGAGAACTCAAATCTTGAATGCAAGACGATACTCTCCATGCAGTTTCTGATCCATTCTCCTGCAATCTACCCGTAAATAACATTACCCATGTTTGAGAAGGGTTCTTTTTTTATGAATTCCATCAGAGGTTCGAAGGAAAAATGCTACAGAATTACCAGTACCAACAGTTCCGATCTGGATGTTGTGTCTTAGCGCGTTTTAGCATAGCGGCAAGTAACACAAGAATTTTCGATACAGCGACAGGAAGGTGTTGCTGTAGCGGCTGTGCAAAACTGTTGGTGGTGCGGCACCCCTCATGCAACGACACAGGTGATGAGGCACCTCCTCGTGCAACGTCATGCGCGGTGTTGCGACTCCTTTTACTTTTTACGGAGCGCATCTTCCACCTATGTAAGTGGACATGCTCTACAAATCCGCAACTGAAACGTCAAGGTTCAATGTAACTTGACGGATTTTTTTCCCAAAGTTCAATTGAGACTTATATCGATTTACTGCCGCTGCAGTTATGGCATTACATACTGAAATATTTCGCTGAACCATGTGTTCAAGCCTCCGTTTTTGACGCAAATCATAAAACTAGCTTGATGCAAAAGGTAGATTTCACAAAGTGTCCTTTCCTGGATTCTACGAGGAAAACTCACGATGTGGTGAGTGAGGCTAGAATTAAGGGCCTTCGACCATATTCGTCGGCTAACGTTGCCAAAGGTGGAACTACAACTACAGCACCTGAAAATGTAGCCAATCAACAAGGGGTTGAAGGTAACTATAAATTCTTCGAAAAACTGTGTTATTTGGGTGAAATAGGGTTTCACATTCTGGAGAAAGAAATTCAACTGAACTCTTAGAAACAGATTCGATAATACTTAATTTGCTCGAGTCTAGCAATGCGCTGGGGCCATGTATTCCGGAGACACCGTCCTAGCACAGAGTCGTTTTCAAGATTTTCACATGAAGAGAGTTTCCTGAGGCTGCTGGTCACAGTACTTTATATCATATGTGGCAAAACCTCGTTTTTGTACCGTATTCCGCGGAGTTGTTTCTTCCACACTACACCCTCTTGCTGGAAGCGATACAGAGCTCGTCTTTTAACCTTTTAGGTGATGCGCTACTTGCTAAGTAGTGCATATGAGGGAATTCCGTGCGTCTTTTGGATACTCCCCACCAGGGATGAGCAGAATTCTGGTTTCAGGAAGTCGGAAGTTCCTGAATTCTTGCCTCATGCGAACTTCTGACTTCTAGATTTCTGGACGATTGGCACTCATTAGGACTCAGTACTTCTGCTCGTCCCTGCTCCCCACTATGCCCCCCCCCCCTCCACACCCCGTCCCTCCCCCTAGCAGGGAGCGCACAATCTAACAGGTCAGCAGGGAAACCTCATGCTCTTGCCTAAATTCTCCCTAAAACAGAGGACTGAAAAACGGATTTTTCGGAATCTTGTATAAGTGATCATGTGCACATTGTGACCTTCTCGATTTCCTCTTTTAAGCCTCATCATCGATCCTCTGCTTGATACTACGCCATAATTTTCTTACGGAAAACTTCGGGGACTACGATTGTTTTCTATCCACTCCCATAACGGTCTCAGAGCTCCCACCTACTGTAAATGCCGTGAGGCCAGCTTCCTTCCATACGAAAGGACTGCAGTTTATTTCAAATTCCTTGATAAGAGTAGTGGAATGGTACGGATCTTTTGCTCTGAAAAATGGATTAATTTCACACCAATTTCATCAAAATGAGCTCAGGAATTGTTGTGTTTGTTCTCAGTAAGTGACAAATTTTGCCTCTCATCGTATTTCGAAGGAAATTTGCTGGGTTTTTCTTTTCCAAATGCACTTATGAGCACTTACATTAGAGTTGTATCTTCCACAATACCACATACTCCTTCCAAGGAATGGTTGTTTGGCACAATCCAGCAGGATGCATCCACCGCGAATGATTCATTCTTCAAAAAAGATTCTTTTCAAAGATCATGAAATAAAAACAAGTTCTTTTTAAAATCCAGGATATCTTGACACAAATAAGCCGTGTTTTAGACATTCTCCTCAGTTTCAGCACTATTTCCGGTAGATTGAAAATTTCTCGGGAACATCGAAATGTTGACGAAGTCATATCTAGGTTTACAAAATTTCAGAAGAGGGATAAAATCTCCTCGAGCTCGAGTAGCTGTGTTAGAATTTCGTAGCCAACTTCAGTGAGATAAATAGTAGTGGAGTAATATGTATAGCACAGCGAAGGTGGGGAAGTAAACACACAGATCTCTTGATTACTGCCTATCACCTGGTAAATGCATTCCAACATCGGATTCGGTTCCACATAAGGCATGACATATAAGGCTGCCGAGTAGAAGAAATTCATCCATTCGCATAGAAAATAGCCAAACATTTGGTACCTGCAGTTTTCGAGACTCTGATCACTAACGCATCAATATATGGTCAATATATAGTGAGATGCATCTAATATGTATCAACTCCTTACCTTCCAAATCCATACGCATTCACCAACTTATCTGGGTCAAGATTTGCATATTTTTGCCAATCCTTATCTACTTGTTTTGTGTCCACCTGAAACAGTGTCCAATTTATGTGGAAGCGCCAGCAAAAGTAAGCATTTCGTAAAAGAAAGACTTGAGAAAGTATACGAAACTCACGGCTTCTCTTTCCGATTTTAAGCGAGCCGTTCTTAATGTTAATGATTCGTCATCTTTTTCGTTTATAGATTTTACAGACTGGAATGTAAAGGTTAAACTGAATCCGAACTAGGAAAAAGTAATTCTGAGATATTTGAAGGTATCGTGTGAGACGTGAGCTTTTGGTTTGCATTTCTACGGAAGACAAAGTGGAGGCCAACCTTCAACATACTAGAAAATAAAATGAGATATACCCGTGGTTTATAATATTGCAAATCAACCATATTTTATTTGCAATTTCTAGAGAATGAAAACTATCCTACATTCATACCCTCTACTTAGCGGGTGGTCCTCTTCCTCTGCCCTCTGACCTCCGCAGGCTTGAAATCTTGCTTCTACGACTGCACTGATTTCAATAGCAAGGAAATTCAAAAAAAAAAATTGTTGAATGACGCCAAAGAACTAGCAGTCTCAACCAGTCCACATCCACTAAATAGTGAGCCACGTAAAAGGTGTTGCAATTGCAGATGTGGTGTTGCACCGGCAGGTGCCGCATCACCTGTGTCGCTGTATTAGCGGATGCCGCAGCACCCATGTTGTTGCGTAACTCACTACCGCAACAACGTCTTGTCGCTGTATGGAGGATCGGTACGTCACGTGTTGCTGTGTTAGAAAAATGCGACCGCGGCAACACCACGCAGACCGGAGCTCCAGGTGCCGTAACCCCAGAACAAATAATTTTGACAGGACCTTGCCACTTAACAACTTACTTCGACACTTAAACAGTTGATGAGTAGTTGACCCCGACCAAAGTAAGGGTCAGGCTATCGTTAGCACAACATATTATGTCACTCCCCTAGATAGGTTTTTCTGCAGACAAAAATGCATCTTTTACTAAAAAGCAAGCTCCAGATTTGAACAATCAGCTTACTCCACAGTAAGTGCACAAATCAAATGGTGATTTCAGGGACACTCAACTACTGGTGTCTATATCATCCCCTGTGATGTAAATAAAGACATAACGCTAACTATTAGAAACAACGCTTACATTATTGAATCGTACAATATGACTCTAGCCACTGGCGACATATGCATGCTTGTCTTGACCAAACTGCTTGCCCTAAGCTTCAGAGCGTAGTGGATTCTTGGCGATCCTTTCACACGACGATGCAGCAACATCCACGACATTGGTGGGAAAGTCATCGGCTTTGCTAACAAGGTAGGTTGTAAGGCAATTCAATAGTTATGATGTTTTTTTTTCGTATTTATTCTGATAAACGTTTAAGATTCATACAGAAATATCTATCTTGCATTATTTTTGTTATTCATTCATGAGCAGAAAGACATCAACTAGTGTGTTTTCGCCCTGAATTGAAGCATAACAAAGGCCTCTGCAGTGAGAAAATGAGTCAGACTAAGGAATTACTACGAACCCTGTACCCTGTGACTTCTATGGTCATGTACACAATCACAAGCTATCACACCACACTCCCCTGTTTTATCGAGAGATATCGAACATCACAAGTAAGGATTACAAGGGCAAAATCGGCCAAATTTTGTCGTAATCACTAAGGGCGTGGTCCAAATGGTATTCCTGGTATTCGTGAGCATGTTATGAGCAGAATATTTTTCAAGGAAACGGAGGCAGCGTTGAGGAATGCGTTTGCATGTATTCTTCGATCAGATGTACAGAACAACAAGTTGACTCCAGAACAAGTACAGAAGCAGTTACTTTGTTCGAAATGTGAACAAAACCAATGACATACGCACATAGTTTGCAAATTTTTCTTGGAACTACATCATACTTTACATGGTTCGAGCCCTATATTTAATGTAGTAGCTCCAAGTAGTATTCTTCCTATCAGCGAATTAAAAGGACAAGAGAATGCCACATACATATAGTCGAACGAGCGGAGTGAGTGCTCTCAGAAAGCATGTGACTTCTCGATAGACTTCAGCAGGGACATAGCAGATTTGGTACTCACGACGGGAGCAGGAGCGAACGAGGTACACGAACTAAAGTTTAAAAAATAGACGCCTCTAGTTCCAGTAGAATGATCTACATTTGATTACTTACTTACCTGTCGGTTTTCTAACTCTACAGTCTATTAGGATAAATTAGGATGAATCTGTCCAATTTCCGCAACGCAAACCCCTTCCCCCTCCACAATGTTATCACCTGCGACACAGCCATTGATCGAAGGTTAGAAACCGCTAAACATAAACGACCACGATATATGTACAGCCCACGATGTTTTTGTTGCCTGATGTGGAAATCGGCCAGGTTTCTCCTAATGCTCCCGTCTCTCAGAAACATCGCAATGCTACTACTATAAATTGAATTTTCTCGCAGCCGAATTTCAACATTTGTTTGCGAAGGAATTTGTGAGGAAAACATGAAGGAAGGGCATCTCATCAGAGTGATCCTTTCCTTGTGTACTCTTCTGATAGCTGCATCTGAACACTGCTCAGTGCTGGCCATATATAACCCAGAAAGTCGAGCCTGATAAGGCATCTAATCCAGCTCTTGCACTTCTTGCTTTCTACCACGTTTTCGAGGAGAGTAGCTTGCACCTACTTCGACAAGGACCCACTTTTTTCCAGCCCGATGAATATTTCGCTGGCTCTACTTGCCCTTGTGGGCTGCGCCATGGCTGGCGTGCACCAGATTTCTCTCGTCAAGGTGGAGTCAATGAGGAAGAAGATGTTCCGTGAAGGGACATGGACAAGACACCTGCAAATGAAGCATGCCGCACGAAGCTTACGATTCATGGCAGCTCCAGGTTCCCATGGACCATATAATGAGCCGGTTAGTGAAATAGACAGGGTAAGGAGGAGCTAAACACTTTCGCGCTGCCCCTTTCAGGTCAGCGACTATGAAGATTCCGAATACCTTGGAAACATCACCATCGGAACGCCTGAGCAACAATTCAGGGTGATTTTTTAGGCAAGATAACTCGCACTTTACCTGCTCTAGAGGAAAAGAACATGATTCAGGTAATTCTGGACACCGGTTCGGCAAATTTGTGGGTTCCTGACAAGACATGCGGCCAAAACAAGGACGGATGTGACAACGCAATGTGTTCGATACCACGTAGGGCTAGAAATTTCTGTTTTTACAGTAGCAGTTCAAATTCTGCTTCCAGAGCTCTGCCCATACTTCTGCTCCAATCCCAACTGCTGCAGTGGCTCCGGTGGAGGAGGCAATGCCTGCGACGGCAAGAGCAAGTACGACTCATCTTTGTCCAAGACGTTCGTTAAGGATGGACGGAAATGGAATATCCAGGTAGTTAAGTAGCCTAGGATAAAGTATGATGAAGCAGGGTGACAATCCGCTCTTTAGTTATGTAATTTTCTAGAAAAAAAATTGGTTCTAGACCGTATAAGACAATTCGACTCTATTTTTTAAGGCCTACATGCAGCTCAGATTAATAGCACTAAAAAAATTCCGTTTAGTACGGCACCGGCTCGGCCTCCGGGATCCTAGGTCAAGACACCGTAAGATTTGGATCGCCTGGCACAAACCAGCTGGTAGTTCCCGGCACAGTCTTCGGACAAGCGACCACCCTGGCTCCGTTCTTTGCTGGGGTAAGTAAAGGACGAATAAGTATTTATATTTATGAACATTGTAAATTTAGCAACCAATCGATGGCATCCTCGGCTTAGCCTTCAAATCCATCGCTGTCGACGGCGTCACGCCGCCGTTCCTGAAAGCCGTCGACGATGGACTCGTCGATCAACCCGTCTTCACCGTATTCCTGGAGCATGTGGGAGGTAAATAGGCTACTTGGTACCCACTGAGGATTGTCGAAGAACCCGAGGATGTTGGCACAGGCTAATTTCCATTTTAAGACGAGCAGAATGTTCCCGGCGGAGTATACACCTACGGTGGCATTGATAAGAAAAATTGTGGTCCTGTGGTAGCTTACGAACCACTGTCAGCTACCACGTACTGGCAGTTCAAGGTAATTTTACCTTTTATGGCTAGCTATAGAAATAGACCAAAGATGAGAGAACAAAAACTCATGGAAGTTTCAGAGCAACAAATTATATGTCAAGTGAAAGATATATGTACATGCATCCTCGCTCTGGATAGCCTGTATAGTCCTGGATAATTTAGCCGTTTTCAGATGACCGGTGTAAAATCAGGTACCTTCAGCAAGCAAAAGACCTGGCAAGTGATCTCTGACACTGGTACCTCGCTAATCGCTGCACCGGCAGCTCTCGCTCAATCCATCGCCAGCAAAGCTGGTGGAAGAGTAAGGAGTTATTTTTTCAAAGAGATCCCATGACTATGACATCATATTTTTCCTTTTCAGTTCGACCAACAGTACGGTGTCTATTTTGTAGACTGCAAAGCAAAACCAAGTCTAGAACTTACAATCGGTGGGAAAAACTATGAAATCAGTGCGGCCAACTTCGTTGTTCCATCCGGAGATGGCCGATGCTTACTGGCGATTTTCGGAACGCCTGGATTCGGCATGGGACCGTCGTGGATTCTCGGCGATCCGTTCATTCGTGAATTCTGCAACATCTACGATGTCGGAAATAAGCGAATTGGATTTGCAGTATCCAAGCAAAAGTAAATCCGTGCGACTCAGCGAATTCAGCAACTCAGTGAATTCTATAATAAAGCATTAAAAACCTGGTAATACTGGAGTTCGACTATGCATTGTTTTTCTATCGACATAATTTTACTGTCTTGCCTGTCCCAGCCATATCTCACAAGCTACTGCTGATCCTGAAACAGTCCTGAGACGTGTTCAGCACCACAGTTCTGAAAACGACAGTTGGTTTAACCTCCACCGAGATCGCTGAATCGATCTGGATCTTTCCTAATAAGTAACTCAAAAATAGTAAATATATGCAAATAATTGAGATTAATGGTTTTGAAGATACAGACGGAACACAACTTTGACTGTTATCTTGAAACCATTCTACTACTTTGAACTATGACAGGTGTTCAGGAAGAGCACCTTTCATCCCATGGTTAGCTTGTATTACTAAAACGATACTCGCAACCAGGCTAATCAGTGATCTGCACAGAGCCCCTTGAGAAAAATAAGTGTCAAGTACATAAGTGTCAAGTAAGTGTCAAGTACATAATCCTACGCAAGTCTTACCATATCATTAGACTTGTTGTTGATATAGTCTCGATTCTGGAGAGCTTGTTGATTAATTTCCATCGAAAAACACGGAAGAGGAAGTGATGCCTGACGGTTCCCCTTATTTCGTACTCTTCTGATAAGGCGCTCGACGCTGCTCCCAGATAATAGGTATTGGGTATGTGAAAAAGTTTCCGTCCTCTAGTGGTAAAGTTATAGTAGTTAGTTATCCTTGCAAATGCTTTGTAAACGCTGCTTAGTTTTGTTGATTTGACATCTGTCAAGAATATTCAGTACACATCAACATCGTTGTGTTTCACAGTGATAATCATGTCAATTTTGAGCCAAATAAGCATTATTTGCCACAGCAGTCCTACCGTAACCCTACAAAAACGCGGTTACAGTACAAAATTGATAGGATATTCGTGGTCATACCTCAAATAATCCCTCTGTACAAAGTTTCCGCGGAATTTTTTTTTGAAAATTTTGAGGCCCCGATATGGAGTAGTGCTCTTCGGCACATGTCAAGAAAAGTCGTCAAGGAAAAGCTTGAAGCACTTCTCCGGGATGTGCTGCTACCTTATGCGGCTCATTCACCAGACTGTGCAACGTCACACTACTATTTGTTTCGCTCGATGTTCCACCGGCTTTGCGAGCAGCGCTTCCAATCTTTTGAGGATGTCAAAAAATGGGTGAGAGAAAGGTTCGAGTAGGAGAACGAGGAATTTATGGAAAAAGATTATAGCCAACGATGGCCAGTACTTCGGTTGATGTGTCTGCTTTGTTTCTTTTTTCAATAAAGACTCAATTTTGCTTTAAAAAAGGCGGAAAGTTTTTCACATACCTAAAATAGCTCAAAAATTCTGAATTCGCTGAGCCGTCTCAGACAGTTTCTATATTAATTTTTATTTTTAACAACGACCCACAGATAGGAATGTTTATTGGATTTGCGAAGTCCAAGCAAGACTAATGCTGCAGCCCTTTCAACATTTTCTGTACAAGGAAGTTTTAGAAATATAAAAATTTCATACTAACCTCACAAACCCCACGAACTTATTGCAGGGGGACATGACAGCCAAGCAAATTGAGCAAAAAAGTAAATAAACAACGTTGAGGGCCACTTAAGCGATAAAAAGAAAGCATCACTACATCATCCTGATTAATATCTATGTCTTTTAACCACCTGGTCGTTAGATAGCGTTCGTATGAGCTGTGATCGCGTGCCAGAATACGCGATGAGCTTGGTGGCCGACGAGATCCACACTACTCATCAACGACGTACGTGACTGGGCTGCTCCAGAATGGTAAGCTTATGAAAATATTGAATTATTGGAAAACTTCGATCAATTTATTGATTTTCACCACGATATTTTGCTGACAATTAGATGTAGCGCGCTGCTAATTACAGTTCGGTTTCATTCACGAGAGTATTCGACAGCTGATGCTGCGAAAATACGGAGATGAACTCTGGCAAGAAGTGTTGTGAGTTTCATGATTATTGATTAGTGAAAACATATTCTAAGCTCAATCACATGGAAAAATCCCCACTGACAGAAATCCTCTGTATCTGCGGCAAAACGAGGTTGGGGACGGAGATTACTGATGGATCAATTCATATGTTTTCTACAGGACCCGTTCTGGATTCGAGAATGGCAAGGAAAACATCGTCAATCACTACTACAGTGATGCCGACACCTACCAGTTGGTGGACAGTGTGGCTACTTTGACAAGTACGTCTAATTGTCTGTTTGTTTGTCTGTCTGTCTGTCTGCTTGTCCGTCTTTCTTCCCATTTGTTTGCCTCTTTGTTAATCTATAGTCCTTTCCTTCTTTAAAAATGACAAGAGAACAAGTATGGGAGATGTATGGCTGCTTTCTGATCGAATATACCATGGAAATCGGATGGGATGAACTCGTCCGAAGTATGAGTCCCAATTTAAAGGTTTGTTTACTTTGGAGCAGTTTTGTGAATCTGGAGCGAATTTGTTGCATGAGGTGGGGGCTAGATGAAAAGAAGAGGAAGAAAGCAGAGAGAATAAGGAATAAAATTATCAATTTTCCATAAAAGTTTTGAGTTGAGTACGCATAAAAACCGAATGCTTGGGCGTGTCTTACTCATTTGGGCGTTTCCTACCCACCCTCCTACCCACCCCTACCTGATTGCAGGGATTTCTCGACAATCTCGATTCGCTGCACTATTTCATCGACCATGTTGTATACAAAGCAAATCTTCGAGGGCCATCTTTTCGCTGCGAGGAAAATCCAGACGGATCCCTCACCCTACACTACTTCACTGGTCGTCCAGGATTGTATCCCATTGTGAAAGGTGTGACTTGTTTTTTTTTCTAAAAAAATTAAAAATGTAAATTTTTTCTCCCCCAGAAAATTGATTTTTCACGGGTTAGAGTGCAAACGTACAGGGTGCAGTCTGTCTACATATGCGTTCTCCAACTCCGATCGATATTTAGGCGTTTTGCGAGAGGTGGCAAGACGCGTATTCGACATCGACATCAACCTGACCATCACTGGTAGAACTCAACGTAGTGTACAATTGGCAACCGGTGGCGACCGGATCGAAGAACACGTGATTTTCGTCGTGAAGGTGATCCACAGGCTGATATAATTTTCTCATTATTTACATTAAAGTAAAACTCGTCCAAAAACTTTAGACTCAGCACGAAAGCCGCCACTCCAGTAACGAAACATTGAGCGACATCGGACTATTTTCTTCAATAGGTTCTCCTCCAGCTTTGGGCTCGTCCCAGATGTCCGGCATAAATACTCATTCTTCCAGAAAATTTCGATCAATCGCTACGGTTAAATGCGGCAGATTTCTGCAATGCACTACCGTACCACGTGATTATGGACGAACATTGCCAACTCATACAGACAGGCAGAGAACTAGCGTGAGTAACAAGGGCAGAGACGCAGAGGATCGGGGGACATTTTGACCAGGTGAACCTCATAGTGCGCTTTTTTCAGAAACCACATACCCAAGGAACTTCTAGCTGTAGGCACACCAGTTATGCGCATTTTTGAAGTGAACCGGTGAGTCAGGACGGAAAAATCAATATTTTGAATACACTTACTTTGATCTACCTAATCGATATTTGAAGACCACAAATCCCATTTGACTTCGACAACATTTGCAATTTCATCAATGCGGTTTTCGTGCTCCAAGTGAAGACCTCTCCAGCGGATATGAGGAGGCAGCGAGAGCAAATGGAGAGGCTGGAGGAGTGGGTTGTAAATCGTTCGCTCCGCCCACGACCGACCATCTAGAATTTTCCATTTCAGTGGCAATGCCTCAATCGCTAGTACTGCGTTCCATCAAGGACATCATTTGAAGCTCAAAGGGCAGATGATGCTACTATCCGACAACAAGGTATGTTCTGCTGTGTTAGCTATTTCAGTGCCGCAGCGAAGAAACTCGTCCTTATTGGATAACTCGTCCGTGCATTATAATTCCTACGTCCGCTGCAGAGCCTTATCTACCTCTGCTCGCCTTACGTCACTTCGATTCCGGAACTGATGCAGTATGGGATGCGACTAACTGCAATGCCCTTACATGACGCTACCAGAGACCTTATCCTACTTAATCAACAACGTCTCACCGATGTTGAAGTGAAGTGGGTGACGAAAGCAACCAATCGATAATCGATTGAACTATATACGTAGCTATTCAGCCTTCAACTAGAGGCGAACAACGAACAGCTTGAAATCTTGGCGAAGGATCTTGAAGCCGAGAAGCGCAAAACGGGTTTGGGTTGTCCTTTAGCTTTTATTGACTATTGATAATATTACCTGAGGCGTTCTTATTGAATATCGATATGTCCTTGATTTGTATTATTTCAGAGAGAATTTTAAGAGACATGCTACCCTCTTCAGTAGCTAATCAACTAATGAGTGGAGAGCAGATTGAAGCACGTGAGTTCCTTACCTGGGATAGTTTTTCATTGAGCCAGTCTTCTGCAAATTTTTCCTTTTTGATTTGTTCCAGTTTGGAAGAGTGCCCTGAATTTCTACTTTAGCTATCATGAGAAAAAATAGAAAACAAAGGGAGCAATACAGTGTATGAGTAATAGTCATTGTGAGGTACTATGTATGAAAACCGTGAAGAATTCCGGGTTATTCATATTCGGAAGTTATGCATAAGGCCTCTTGTCTATCATGCCTATTGCCTGAGCAAGTTCGAATCCCAGCTCTACACTCTGCTGGTACTGGCAGCAGGACCACTGTGAACCAGCGTAGAAGACTGTTAGAAGACTCACAATCCCACCTCAATCCTCCGGCCCACCAGAAAGACGACGACATTAACCATGTATTGGATGAAAATTATAGTGGTAGAGAAATAAAAATGAAATACTTGGAGAGTTTCACGTCCTGGTCTGACACTCCACTAACTGCTTTCTATGCGCAGGTGAATACGAAAATGCGACCGTAATGTTCTCGGATGTGCCGAATTTCCAATTAGTACTATCACACTCTCAGCCGAAGGACATCGTACAGATGTTGAATGATCTGTTTCATCGATTCGATCGACTGGTGCTCATGCACAAGGTTAGTCCTCTGCTTGATTACGATTGAGACAAATACTTCTCAACGATCATACAATCTAAAACTCAAAACAGCTTCTGTCGTGCTAAATGCAACTCTTAGGTCAGTCAGTATTTATCCTTATGAGGACAACGATAGAAAGCAAGGCGATATATGTAAATCGCATAAAAGTGAGAGTCTACCACAAGAAGAATGAATGAATCACAGTATTGTTGGGACAAAATTTATATCTACAGCTACTCACAAGCAATAGGGAGTATGCGCTCTCTCCCACGCACACTTCTCTTTTGATGTGATCCCAACATAAATGTAAGTAGCTGCACTAACAAAATCTTGCACTTGCATCACACTTACAGAGTATGTAGAATGTGCAGAATTTATCAAAGCTCTCCTCTTTTTCACTCAAGACGCTCCAACCCTTCCCTTTCAGTCATGTAGAGAACAAATTGCAACTTATACATTACAGGTGTTCAAGGTGGAGACGGTTGGAGATAGCTACTTGACGGTCGGAGGAATTCCAGAACAGCTTACTGAACATGCTGAGATAATTTGTCATGTTGCCATCGGTAAGCATTGACCAGAAGTGGTTGGAAGGCAAAGTGTGAATCTCGTGGAAAACATTGAAACGAACCAAAAATTTGTTAAATTTCGAGAGGTAAAGGTAGCACATGGAATGCTGCATGCCAATCCACTAATTAAAGTGCTCGTTTGTGTATCGAAAGGATAAGAAGCTCGTGAACCTAGTTATGATTACTGCAGCACTTTAAAGGCAGAGCTCACGGAAATTTTCGTGCTAAAACTTTTCCTTTCCTCTGGATAATTCATATTCAGGGACAAAATAGTGCAAAAGTCCGTGTAAATGGGGTGCTGTTTCCCTTTTGTTTGAGTCTGCGCGCATTCACGTTTGTGGGTCCCGCCACGTGAACATCGCGCGCGCCCGTGCAAGGAGCGGTGCTTACGTAACTTGGCGCGTCGTTTTTTGTGTTCTACTCAATGTTCTGATCCACAAGCAACAATTATGTGGAGGGGACACAACGTTCCCGGAGGTGAAAATTTTTGCAGTGCTCCCTTCAACATGCTGTATGAGCTGACTGACAAGATGTCTTATATTGGATGCATATGTAGTGGACAAGAATTAAACCTTATTTGTTAAGGAATGTTATGGGAAGCACGAGCAGTATTCGAACCTATCACTAAGAAATCCATCAATGTTCGTATTGGTATTCACTCTGGGCCGCTAGTAGCAGGTGTTGTCGCTCTGAGCATGCCAAGGTGGGATGTTCAAGAGTTCGAGTTCACAGTAACATATCTTATGCGTCTCGACGCTCTGACTGTCTGCGCCTCCACACACTTCATTCTTGTTACTGTTTTCATCCCTGTTCGATCAGCTGCTGTGCTGGTCTGGACCACGGGAGTCTCGTAATTCAATCTTCGCCTTCTGTTTCAATTCGTCCTATTCTACAGATATTGCTTATTTGGTGAAACTGTTAGCATTGCGTCCAGCATAGAAATGAACGGTTTGCCTGGAAAGATACATTGCAGCGAAAAGGTGAATTTTTAAAACATTCCTGGAGAAGTTTAGAATTTGTGGAGATGAAACAACATTTGTAGGCATACAAGTTTGCCATGAAAACGGGACGCTTTGATTTCACGAGCAGAGGACGAGTATTCATCAAAGGGAAGGTGGGTATGCCTCGTTAAACTTACCCTGCTATGGAAACCTATCAACCATCACATTCCTAGGGTGAGATGGAAACGTATCTATTGGTCCGAAGCACAAAGAAAAGCGTGTGGGAGATTGTGGATCGAGAGCGAGGTAAGAATGCTTCATGACAGATTCCTAGGATTCTCAGCCACGAAGCCCCGTCTCATACGGGTTCTCCCCTTACTGATGAATGCAGAAAAGCCATATTCCAATGTTTAGTATCCGTATATGCACGAAACGGATCTGAACATGCATAATGAAATGAAAAACTGTAGTAATACCAATACTTTTTCTACTTTTAAATGGAGCTTGTATTATGTGCTTAGTGATCACAGTTAATCGCTCATTCGTGGGTTACAGATATCCACAAGAACAGCATTGATGGATATGAAGAACTGGAGACCGGAATGGCTTTTGCGTCACAGCAGCACACCATTGTCCGTCCGGTTGCTACAGAAACGTCCAAAGCATGTAGCATTTCTTGATCGTTCATAGCTGTAGCCATATTTTTCACCGATGTTCAGAGACAAGAGATAAAGAATTCCTGTTGATCCGGTGTCACAATAAGAAGAAATGAAAGCCGAATATTATGCATACGTGGAAGTAGACACAGCTTGTAACTGCGCCGAGCGATTGTGATGGAATAACGTGTGCTTACGGCAGGCCGTCATATCCACGCGCATATGTGCCCTTGGTACTCGAATACTCTGAGGTTGATTCATCATGAGAAACCGAAGGCCAAAGAGGTGAACTTAGTTCGAGATTTCGGTGTTCCTGTCGACTGTTCCTTCAAGTACTCTCAGCACATTAAAGATCCAACATTAAACAGCTAAACGTATTTTACACTATATTCTGAGGAACCTACACACATATGCCTCAAGCACGCGTTTTATTAAACGGATGTAGATAAGGCGGACGCAGGCCCCAGCACGAGATCTTCCCCAGGCCAAAATCAAAACGAAGCCCCCTTTGAACATGCAAACCAAAGGAAAATTTGAACCTACTTTGAAAATTGGAGTCCCAGGGAACAGCTCGTGCTGAAGCACGAGTCCAAATTATAATCTGAGGAAGGTGAGGGCACAACATTCTAACGCAAAAATTAAAAAAAAAGCATAAATTTGAAGAAAACACCCTCAATCCGAAAGGGAATAGACTAGGAAGTTGAGCCCATCAAAAAGAAATTATACTAGATGAGTGCGTTTGACGCGCGTGCGTCTACATGTTGAAGGATAGGGCCAGTCGCACCGTTGACTCAGCTCAGGGGCACGCATTTACGGCCTCGAGGCGGCCGTACGTGTACAATCCTTTGCAAATTAATACGTGCGTCTGACTTACTTAGCCAGTATAAATTAAATTAATCTATGAATTGCTCTTCAAACGGTCACTGCAACGTGTGAGAATCAACAGATGATTCTTACAAATAAGCCTGAAAGATGTCGGAGAAAGCAGGACATGCTCGAAAATGGAACAAAACAGCAGAGATTTCGACCAAATTACATCAGAGACGCTACGAGCAAAGATTAGAGTGATTTGAAATCCTGGATATTCATTTGAACGTTATACACAGGGTACATTTCAACGTGATTCACATGGCAAAACGCGTTGAAACTAGTCCGCGGCGTCGTTCGATTGGAGCACATATTCTACGGGCTTGGACTCCATGGGATTCCAAGGATTCTTGCGCAGCGTAAACGCAACGGAATGAATTGCACTCTCCAGTAACAGTAGAACTAAAGGGGTACAACAAGTGTTTGCTAAAAATCATGTGAACTAAAAAGTGTATGCTCCCTATGTATGCTGAGTGCCAAATTACCGCTAGTTAGCAACACCCCAAGAACTCCTAGAAATCCAAAAGTTTGGAAGAATGAACACCTGAATTGTTTTCTTACCGTGCTTTTCCGAGCAAGAGCTACCTGCGAGCGCTTCCAGAATGCAAAAGAAGCTTACTCGTCGTAGAAGCTTAATGTGTAGGAGACTATAGAGGATGTTACCATAAGGTTCAAACTTCTTTGGAAAGCAATGCGTTTAGAACTTTCGAAATTTTTTTTATCTGTGAACGACGGCAGATCTAGTTTCAACTTAAACTTCACCAAGTCTGGTAGATGGCATAATAATCTACTACGGAACTCTTTTGCGTACCGAACCTCATGATTCTTGAACATGCTCCGAACCTTACTGCTGCTTCGAAAGACTAGAGAACACTGAAAAAAACGTATTCGGAATGTAGATTTTTGGAATCCTTCAGGAATCGTGGAAATGTGTGGCATAAACACAACGTCTGATTTATCATCACCTCTCAAAGAATTCTGTATGCATGCTCTAAAGAGGTAAATACATATTTTTGCTCAATTAGCCTGGCCTCTACCTATTCACCCCCGTTGTTGCTGATTTCTATTTCAACTCGTTTGCTCTCTAGGTCTTGTTTGTTTTTCATTTGTTACTCACAGAACACGCCTGCGTGATAGCTACACAAATAAACAAATAGATAATTCATGAACGATAAACTGAATGCTGGGATTCTGCACCCAATCTTTAGTTGAAAATGGCTGTAAAAGTTGGAAGGACATGTCAGTTTTCGATTCTGTAGAGCTTGTCGTATGAACTGGCTCACCACGCTCACATCTTCCTGCATATCTCCAGTTAGCTGGACAAAATTTTTGTCCAGCTACAGTCCGGTCCGGCAGCCACTGCAAATGGGCGCCGGCGGTCGCCGGCCGCCGCCACCCTCCGGCGCCCCGGTATTAATGAGCTATAAATCACTCGAGTTTGGGAGAAAGCGAAGAGAAATACAATTTTAGTCCATAGTAGACAGAGTGCAGTGGATATGTTAAGGCTATAAAGCAGGGGACCATTTTCACAACTTCCACGTTTTTTTCATTTTTGTGATTTTCATGGGGAAAGATTTCTGAATACACAATAAGCGAAGCCAACTCTTCCATTTTCTGCTATAGTACACTGCTTCGCGAATACAAAAATGGCCGTTATTCTTCTATAGATGGACACAGTACTTCAGTTATCCCATCTGAATAATAAAGCTCATCCAATTCGGGATCCTCAGAAATAATTGAAATCCGTATAAATTGTTCCATATCCATTGCGAAGTAGTTCTACCGCTGTCATTTATCTTTCGTGGAGCAGTCCTTTACGGCGGAGTACTCTCCCGGTTTCCCTCAACTTTGAAAAAGTGGTTTTTCACTATTACTTACACTATTACTATTACTTACACTTACACTTATCGTAGTTTATCTTCGAAAGAGTTTTCCACTATTACTTATACTCACACTTATCGTGGTTTATCTTCGAAATTTATGCAAAACGTTGCCGGATGCCTTCCTGGACTACCCGAAGAAGATCACGGGGGACGTTCCAAGCAGTGAACCCCAAACACTGCGATACTTAACTCTGGATCTGCAACGGAGTGGAACCAGCGATAGGGACAGATTGCAATCTGCCGCTCAAACCACTGAGCCATCCGGACTACTTTTTATGTTGGAGTTTGTTAGATAGCTGCAGCAGACGTAGGCAGCATACCATATGTATTTGCAAAACGGGGGCACAGGGCAGGATTCGATCCCCTGACCACCACAACGTCGATCATTCGCTCAACCCACTGAGCTATGCGCGCACGCGATGCAACATACAAATAGTGTCCAATCTTACTTACACTTACATTTATCGTAGTTTATCTCAGAAATTTAGGTGAAAAGGGAGTTGGGTGGGGCCACTCCTGTGAAGCCTAAGCCTAAGCCTTAAACCCATTCTTAAGCATAGGGTTAGGCTTATAACTGGATATATGCGGGAGGATTGATGGTCGTCACAGCGAGAACCAAAATTCCTCAAGAATTTGCACTTTAGCGAATTAATCGCGCAAGATTGAAATTTCCACTCGACTGGTTTGACACTGGCAACGAAAGCGACAGAAATGTTAGAGGTATGATTACAATTACGCCCTGCTGACTAACTATTCTCCTGATCTGACTCACTGATCATGTAGACTGCATTTCTCATTGCATCTTCGTTTTTTCCTCTTGACTTTCTCTTCTTACAATTTCTTAAACCGTTTTTTACTACAGAATTATTCTCTTACTCCTCATTGAGTCTTCGTTTTTTTTTCTTCCTTAGTTTTAACGCTTAGCGCCTACCTTGGATCTAAATACACAGATTTAAGATTTACAATAAACCACAATTCACTCAAACTCAACGGTTTCTCGCAACTGAGATCAAGCGACGGACGATTGCTAACAGTGAGAAATTACAAGTGCGATAATTACTTCGATGTCAAATATGTACAGCACACTAGTAAGTACATGAACATAGTATAACGGGGTACTTGTCAAGTGCTAATCAAGCAATTATTTTTAGCTTCCAATAGACTTTGTTTCTATAATATTAAGTCGTTATCTCCGGGTATTGCTCGGTTTTTTGCGCTTCCATGATCTCAGCCTGTAGAAGATGGACAAGCTGGTTGTGCAGCACACTTTCTAGAAATGACCTCTTGGAGCCGATATTCATGTTTGTACTACCATGCGGTGCTTCAAGGGTTATTACTAGGGTATCCTTTTGCTAAAGCTATTTTTCTTCTGCCCGCACAATGTTGACCACTTCTACTGCATGTGGTCGGGTAAACTATACCACGTGAGTGGCAGAACTTTCTCTGCAACCGAATTACTCGCATTTCTCGACTCTGGGATCTGTTCACGTTGAACAAATGCGGTTAGGCTTTCTATGACGTCATTTCTGTAGAATTGATGAGGCAACGGCAAAACTATGGTTAGAAAAGGCTTAAAATCTAAGACATGAATATTTATCGTAAGAAGGTGAGCACTGTCTTCAAGGGCCAACCTGACCAAATAGCCGGAAAAATTTGAACGTTTTTGTGTATTCAAAGGAGTTGGACTAATTAGCTCAAGCAATTAAATCACACCGCAAGGGGAAATGCGTATGAAAATCATAGCTTCATCTCCCAATACAATCCCGAGAAAGTTAGAGTACACACTAGGTGCATCGCTAAATCATGTGCTATTCCTAGGATTCCGAGGAATTCACTCCAAGGTTCATTGAGATTGATCGTCTTGTTATTGTGTGAATGTCTCCAATCACTCATCAGATCAACACGCATCAGTGGCAATCGCACACTTGTGTGCATTCTGCAAATCTCACTTTCATGCTCTGGTTGATTTCAAATTTTCCATGAAATTTTTCAGAATTCTCAATTTTTATCAAATAGATGCTTTTTCTAGCAAAATCAGCAGGAAAAACGTGCTTGGTTGCTCGTTGCAAAATGATCCTTTTATTACTATTAGCCGTCGCAGCCTTAACCCAAGGTGAGGGACTTCAGATAGAAGAAATTTTATCGAATATTTACTAATCCCAATAATTTTCAGCCGACTCCATTATCCTTCGAAACGACTGCATCCGAGAAGACGAAGAATGCGACATTATCCTTGAGAATTTGCTAGGAAAGTATTGATGGCTCGTTTACCTTTACGTTTAACACTCAGTACTCACCTCCTATATGTAGTTTCCATGACCAATTCATTCATGGCATAGTATCCACTAAGAGCCACGGGTTAAGACAAAGGTTTACCTACATATTTTCTCATGAAGTCTAAGGGAAAAGCTCTTGTTTTCCAGCTAACGAGGATAGAACAGAAAGCGCGATATTATCAAATTGAGATCCAAGAGCTTGGATCCCGCGAGTGCCAGTACTATCCTTGCAGGCCACGAAAGCTACTGCCTAAGCTATTTGGTAACAATAATTCCAAAATCATACCTCACTCCATTCCCTTTCCGTTCATTCCTGGGGACCACAGGTGCCTGTGACTAAATGGGTTTATTCGAGAAAAGTGACCATCCCATCATCCAGAGGCAGCATTTTTTTATTGAGATTACCCAAGATGTTAAAGCTTTAACCGCCTTAACAGCCCTCGCGTTTACCCATCACTGACAAGGGCGTCAACAAGATACATATCTACACCTTTAGGTAATCCCGAACGAGACTGCAACATTTTCTCTACAAAACTACGGAGCTGCTCTCAGAACGAAACGAAGCCTCATTTCAGAGTGAGCTCAGTTTTATTGTACAGTATTTGTAATCGTGTGTTCCAAATCGTTTTCGGATTTTGCATTTTCGCTTACTGTTTTTTTTTTTGTTCAATTTCTCTTCTCGGATTGCATTTTCCAACAGTAACATCGGAGAGTGAGTGAGAAAAACTGGTTCACAGTAGCTTTGTTTCATCCTAGAACCTACTTATGTGGATAGTAGAAACTCGTTCGGAGGACTTTGCATTTAGAAGTCTGGTCCCTCATCGATCAAAATCTATGACAAGGATGGCACAATTGTACTACAATGGAATAATCAATCAACAGATGCAGAAACACAGGTATCTGCCTCCATTTCTGAATCCTCCTTCTTTTCTGGAAGGAAGGTACTGATTTTTTCGTGTACCAGAAGTTAAGCAGATTTTTTAGGAGGAATCTGCCCATGTGAGTCACATTGTCCCTAAGTCGAAGTGGGATCGTCAACGTATTTTCTGGAGAAGAAGGAGGCGAAACGCTCCACGTGGTCCAGTGATTACTTGCCACTGCATGTTGAACGGTTCGTTTTGAAGCCTAGAACTACCCAAAAACATTTCTGCATTTTTTCTGTATTTTTTCTCTTTCTTTTTAAAATAGTTTCCACATGCGTATACGTGCGTCCTTTATTTTTACGTTTTTTTAAATTTTTTTAGCCTCTTACCTTTACAATTTATTTACAGAAACAAGTTGAATGTTGACCACAGGAGCCACTGTGCAGTGATACGAGTCTGTGAATGTACATGTAGTATTGTTTACGCTTTGAAATAATGTGTCATTTTTTTATTCGTCGGTGAAAATATTATTATAAAAGCTTTTGAATTCGCTTCTACAAATAAAATTACTATTCGGCTTTGTGCAACAACATTAAAATGAAAAACTGTAAACAAAAGGAAAATTTGCACGACAGTTCAGCCGAGATTGGCCCATGCTTGGTTGAAAGTTGTGTTCCAGTGTTTATATCGTGCCAAAAAATTCAAGCTTTTTCTTCAATTTGAGAACTAAACCTACAGCAAAAAATATATTAAATGTAAAAAAAAACGATTGGGAAAATAATCTCGGGAGACTCCTCAGTTCTCTGCACAATCACTATGAACAAGTTCCCTGGGCAAAATTCGAAATATTTCAATATTTCTTTTGCAGCTTGCGAATTTTGCTGAAGGAGGAGGTGGCAGAAAATGCGCCCAAATCTTCTTAGAAAACTTTTCCACAACTGAGGAAGGTGAGGAAAGCATTGCGGGAGCGTTCACATACACCGCTACTGAATTCAGTATAGTTTTTCAACTAGAACATCTCCATTGCTGTATACTTCACATTCAAATGATGGACGTCGATGCAGGCCACCGATACTATTGCATAAATTTGCACGAAAATACTACTATTTCCAAAAAGAGAGTAGCCAGATGGAAAAAGCTGCCACGTCATCATGCTAACCACTTCATAGTTTAATAGATTCCGCAGTGCAGACTCTTATGTAGAATAAAAACACATTGCACAATGGCTGCTTGGCCCACGCATTGTTCTCCGTTTACGGGAGAAACTCGATTTATCCCACGGGTAAGTACCACTTAGCCACGCAAAACCTCCTCGTTTGGCTATTACGAGCTAATAATTTCTTCTCTCGAGTTGTAGTCTCGCCAGTGCACTTTAGGTAGTACAGCTGTCTTTTTGCACGGACTAAGAAGGCCGTGCACATTTTCGCTTTCAAAAGCTCGCTAAATATAGTGTCCACTTCCTATTACAGCAGGAATTTCCCAAAATTTCCCTTTTTTCCAGAAAATCAGCACAGCGTCAGCCATACAGATGGTTGGCGTTGCGTGGACGCACTGACCCGGCTAATATTTCGCGCGTCCTCTACAATACCTTCCATTAGCTAGGTGCTAATTTACTCGACATCATCATCAATTAGATCTCCACCTCTCCATGCGTAACCTCAGATGTCTCCAGTTCCAATGGTCCTGTTCTACGGCGCAATTACGGGTGTGTAAACAACTTTTATGGAAGTTTTTGTTGTGTGGAGTGATGGATCAGTGTGGAAAATTGGTGTAATGGATGGGATAGGCGGTTACCAGTTCTGTAGCTCCAGTGATAAGCATCGCTTTTGGTATCAGACGCAGAGGCGCCTATAAACCAGCTCGTATAGCTCGGGGACCAGATTGCAATCTGGTCCCTAAGTTACCGTCTTTCAGGGGTAATTTGAATTTCTGCAGCGAGACCTGGGTTTATGTGCTAACTATTTATTTCATAAGTAACTTGTGAACTCTATCAGCTAGCTTGTAAAAACATTTGGCAAAATTCCTTGTATTTTCACGGCATAAATTCCAAGAAAAATCCAGGGAAACATGCCCATTTAACGCTAAAAATCCAGCTCAGTTCCACCACGACAGCCTACCCCACTTGAGTCGGGAAGCTCCAACAAATCCGGAGTGTCGGTTGCCAAACCCTACCCTAGTGCCTCTGCCTCTGGAGCCTTCCAGAAATCCAATGAAACCAGCAGTGGATCAGGGAAGAACAGCTGATTTGCGCTGATAGTTTCTAAGATCCATGTTCTGTACTGTACCGTGTTTTTTGACCTCTGCGCAATCCGTTCAGGATCAAAGCACTATCGAGTCAAAATTTTGATGTAACAGTGTTTTTCTATGCAAAAGAATCATTTTCTCTCTCTCTCTCTCTCTCTCTCTCCCCACTCCACCGCCCAGCTCTGGGTCTTTCCTTTCCTGTTTGATTTTCTGGTAGAGGTCACAATGTCAAGATAGTAATCACTTGTGAAATTCCCTTAATATAACCATAAACCTCGTTCCTATACTCACCGGAAGCATTACTGCCGTACTACTACTACATCGGCGCTACTCTTAATGGATTCAAGTAATCCATCTTAGGGTTGGTAGAGCAAGGCCCGCGGGCAGATCAAATATTCGTTAGGGGCCCGCTGTAAATAATGGACAGCTCGATGCGGCCACCCACTATACATTGACTCGACCTTATTGCGAATATTCATTTTTTTTCCAATATTGTTCTCTATTCTTAGTTTTCACACATTCCTTGCTCCTCGAATATTCGCAAAATCGAATTATTTGGATCTCATTTGAAAATCGATAGTCGTGCCGAGTAAGTACTCCACGAATTTTGCGCGCTCTAGTGGGCAGATTGCCAACGGATACCTGCCAACTGCCCACTGACCGTCCATCTGTGCATTTTTACGTCCTCGTACTATTATACCATCTGACGGTAAAGAAATGCAACGATCAAGCACAGCGGGTTTCTGTAATTACATGTGTCCTCGTTTTTGCTTTATATCTTCTGCAATAAAACTTTTTTTTAAAGGAGTTAGTAGTTGTACTACTGTCCCACTGTAATGTAGTAATTCTCAAGGTTATTATAGTGATTGACAAAGGGAGCTCACCACTTTTGACATCATTAGGCGCCAGTGATCACCAATTGATCAGCATTGATCATCGAATCAATCAATAGTGCTGTTTTCCTCAGGCATCTGCGCTACTCTTCGAATGTCAGATCTCAAACAGATGAAGTGAATGTTATTCTCGTGAATCATTACCGACTATGTTACACCTTTCATTCCTCATTAATCTGCCCTGGGAAACCTAAGTCCAATCGACATCAATCGATAACCTGATAACTTTTGTAATCCATGGTTTCCTGACTGAACCCAAGTTGAAGAGAAAAAGGCCGATAATTGGTACTATAACATAATTAACGTTAACAACGAACAACAGGGCCCGAATGCATCATTGAGATTACCCAGGGTAAAGGTGTTGACGCCTGTGTTAACAGTGTGTAAATCCCTGTGATGTTAACGCGTTTACCCTAGGTAATCGTAATAATGCATACCGCCCCAGAAGGGGGTGGAGGTGGTGGACTAAGGGAAGTACCAGATCGCCTGGAGTGAGGTCTAGATGACTTGGACAGGTAGAACGAAGGGAACTATGAGAAATACCTTACACTATCCATAAATACTGGTTTTGAAAGCGGCAGCTTAGCAACAAACATGTAGTAAGAGCTTGTCTTATTTCATAGTTCGCAACACCGGCATGGAACGAATAGTTTTCTCTTTTAAGCCATTTCTCTCCTAGTGCAGCTGGTGATGTTCATCTTCGTACTCTCACACCTGCTGTTCTCTTAGTGACTCGCAGTGGTGAAAAGGAAAGAAGCTATGAGAGAGAAACGCCTTTTTCAGCTTAAGATCTGTTCTGTGTATGTATGTATGTATGTATGTACGTATGTATGTATGTATGTATTGTGCGTACTATGTAGATCCGTGCGAGAAAAAAAGAAAAAATGTAAACCGTGAAAGAAAAAAAAACTGTTCATGAAAAGTCGAGAGGCGGGGTTATGATATCTAGAAATGGCTGTGGTTGTTGACCGAAACGTTGAGTCCACCTGCTTTGGTGAGGAATTCCTTGACGGTGAGCCTTCTTGGCTATGTAGAAATTAGTTGTGATCTTTTTATGACTTTAAAAATCTCCGTAAGGTGTTCGGATTGTTACTGATCGTACTGAGCAAAGTATTTATTTGTTATATGTATACTCTAGTAATATTTTAGTCCTGGGAAAAATTTTGAGCAAAGCAGAGTGCAGCGATAGCAGGCCGATTACCCTAATCCCTAGCGTGGTTATACTCTCAAGTGTTGCTGCTCGTCATCTAACTGCAGGATTTTGATATACAGTGCTGAGAAACCTGGTGTATTGCATCCTACATATGTGTAATACGTACTGCACGTCTTTACTTGAATCATACCTTGAATCCTTGATTGACGCATAGTGTCATCCACAAAATTACTCAAGTTTTTTTTTCTGTTTTTTTTTCTTTCTTTCCACCTCATTTTTTGTAGTCAATCTCCTTTTTTACACCTCATTGTATTTATTTATTTATTTATTTATTATTTACTCATTCATTCATTCGCTCCTTCATTCATTCACCCACTCACTCGCTCACTCGTTCATTCATTCATTCGTTCATTCGACCCATTCGTTCATTGATTGATTGATTGATTCAGTCATTCAGCAACTTAACCAATCATTCATTCTTTCTTTCAATTTGTACATTTATTTACTCCTTCAAAATGTTAATCAAAGTCCCTTCAAAATGTTAATCAAAGTGAAGGAAAACGTCATTTGTTTTTAGTAGAGCGTTTCTTGTTGTAAAAAAAGCTTAGGCTCCCGTCTGATTGCCGCCAATTAATCATCTTTTCCTTCAAAGTCTTCTCCCTTTTTCTCCCCTCACTATCTTTTTTTGTCCCTCCCAGCACTTGTCACAATCCTCGCTGATGCTCAACTTGACTTCGGCTTCCCATATGTTCACCGATCTCGTCATCCGCCTAATCCGCGACCTCTCGAATAATATTGACGCTTTTCGGGCTCGTAGTTGGGTCGTGTTGGTGTGCGCCGGTGCCGTAAGGCGATCAGGTTACCGCTGAGTACACACTTATGGCCTTTATTAATTAACTGTCGACAATAGGGTGGAAAATATAGTTTGGAATGGAGTCGGTGCAAAATTTTCACCACGGAATGGTGCTATTGTAAAGTTGTACAGGCTTGGAAATACTTTGGGCGTGAACTGTTCCCCAAGGCATTCGGTGTACCGAGGGTTGGACGCTGCTCTTTGTACTCAATGCCTGATTGCATGTACTACCTTTATTTCTTGCTAGTGTCTTTTTTCATTTACCCATAGAGTCCCAGCCGGAGGAAGATTATGGAGTGGGGGGGGGGATGAAACTGGAAAAACAGCTTGCGGAAGTCAATTGCGAAGGTGAATGGAAACTTTGAGAAGAAATGGCATTGGGAGTGACAGCTTTACGAAATTCATAGAAGCGTTCGGAAACCAGCATCCATTTTAGTCCCAAATATCCTTGGAAGCTACAACGGCTCGTGGATTTTCACCTATTGGGGAATCGCTTGGGCAGCGTGGCCAACCTCATGGCGGGTTTGCTAGCCCATATATTTCCCAGAGCAGCTACTCAGATGGAAGGAACTTCTATAGGTAGGAGGCGGTGAGGTAGAACAAATGTTACAGGAGAAATTCTGGATTTACTTCCTCACAGCGTCATTCTCCCACGTCCTCGCCATCGCATGCGAAGTCCCTATGTCCTCATCTGTTGTCTATTGATGATAGAGTTACCAATAGGCCCCGAACCTGGCAGCGCCATATTTGAACAGCCGTCCCTCATCATCCGCTGGCGACTGACTCGCCAACAGGTGCACTTTCGAAAGAGGCTCGAGTACACAGGTTGGATAGATAGAGCGACGATAGATCGACAACGATCTGTAAATACAGAGCCGAACACGGCGATGGGCTGCCCAGGAGGATATCGTGGCAGTTTTTGGGCTTTTCCTCTGTGGTCCGTGCCCTCCAAGGTGGGGACATTCTTCCGGAAAGGGCGAAATCCTTGGAAATGAGGAAGTCGCCCAGGGTATTTGACCGATATTTGACAGTCAACACATTTGCAAGCTGTCCGAGCTGTCCATTGAGCTGTTTAAGTAGTTTGTTTACGAAAAACTGCGTCAAGTGCGTGCATACACGGAAAACGCAGTAAATTGACACCGGCTGAAAAATGCAGGAAGTCAAGGTTACCAGGTTTTATGGAAGGCTTGGCTAAATCATTGCTGAACCATTTCAGAATGACACATGCTACAGTTCATTGCCTTTCCAAATGCGATTTGTTCCAACTCGACGAAATGATTGTAGCGAGGCCACGCCCATTTCGAGCGACCAATAGCAACATTTATTGAACTTTCAGTACTAGTAACCAGTACTCACATGAATTTCATGTGGAATTTCAAGAAGAATTCTAGTGTTTTATCTGCAATTATATATGGCACAGAAACTGATCAGTGCAACCGATTCGTTGTCACTGGGTCAAAAAATCAACAATAGAGCACGTTATAGGTTGAGCACTTCCACGAGCTCTTTTTGCCGGTTGGGTTCTTCAACTTTTGGGTAAATGCGTGTGAATACTTTTTCACTTGCGGTTCAAATTTATTTTGCTTTATTTATTTATTTAAGATCGCTTCGTACAAAAACTTCTAACCATAGGCGAGAAAAAAACCTCTAGATCTATTCATAGTGAACGCAGCGAATCCAAGTGATAGTTGTCCGGGTTTTCGCATGCCGTTCCTGCACCATATTTCTCTTCCTCATTGTTGGCATTGTTACTATGAAGTTTCCACAGTTCCCTCCCGGCACTGTAGTTGCTTAAACTTGGCAGCGAAGAGTATATTGTTGCAGTGGGCGTGGCCTCACTGCAACTCTTTGTTTTCCTTCCGTTTTCGGGTAACTGGCACAGCCACTTTCTGGGAATCTCCCTTTCTTCCACCCGCATTCGGCCTATTCAAGCCTGTCGACCTTGGCATATGTTCCGGCGCGACTTGGCGACATGGGCAACTGGCACTTGAACTAATGTCGAGTATTTGTTTGTGGGTGTTGAGGAGGCTCGCGGTCTTAGCACGTTGTCCTGCCCTAAGTGTGAGCGCTCTCGTCCATTATGTCCCCGTGTGTGTGCGGGCGGGCGTGTGGTGGCGCTTGAGCGTTTATTGTCGGACGCGCTCTTGGCTTTGGCGGATTGCCAATGAAAGGAGCTCGCCCTCCTTTGTGGGGATGATGAGGGCAGCAATAATTTGGCGCTATGAATTTCTTTGGATAGAGTATGGGGAGAGTAGAAATGAGTAGAAATTTTCTTGCAAAGGTAGATCCCATGGGAAGTAGTGACGGAGGAGATGGCACAATTCCAGGAGTTGCTTCAGAAAAGAAGTCCACACAAAACGAATAGTGTAAAAGTGCATTTCGGCGTGCTTGCAAACTGATTTGGATAAATGTTACCCGTACAACTGCAGATGTTTCAAAAGTTTCATCCTTTGGCCTTCTAGACGTCTATGTACCTTTTGATTACGCAGGCGTAAGCCATCATTTTTTAACTTTGCAAACTAGACCTCAAAAATTCCCCAGAGGTCATCATTGGTAGGAGCGGAGAAGCTCGAAATGCTCTAGGAATTCGCATTCTGGAGCCGTGGAAAATTTCCTAAACTTTCTTATCCCCTTCCTTTCCATGAGTCACTTCCATACACCCGTTCCCAAATTTGCTGCACACCTGTACCTGCGGCCAGTCACCGCTGGTCACTAGCCATGAATTTTGTTTCCCAGCAATAGATCGTATTTTTTCGTCGTCTGCTATTCATTTCTCAGCCAACGAGCCAGCTGCCCTCATTTCTTTGCTCTCCACCAGCAAATTCATGGACAGCTACGAAAAAATATAGTTCCATGCAAAACCATTGTTGCGATTGAGTTCCTTCAGCGCTGGTAATGTTTGGCCCATCACTAGTAGTCCAGAAGTTCCAGAGATAGTGGAAGTACGTCAAAGATGTGGCCACGTCTTTGGAAAAGCCGAAGATCCACGGGGTCAAAGTCGTTGAGCAGTCGTTAAGGAGGGTTTTATGAGCGCTTGAGGAGCTATACACGATTAGAGGAGATTTATAGAGAAGATGGAGCATAGGTCAAAAACATCAGGAGAAATTGCTTCTACAAATAAAATAACACAGGACGTGAGTGTGCACAGCTAGTCTTATAGATAAGCTAGTTGCTTTAATTTCACTTGCTGTAAGTTCTGCCTTGTTTGGAAGATTCTTCTTTAATCTTCGTCAAATTTATTATAGCGATTTGTAGCTGGTAGTAAAGGCTGGACACCATTGTTTTATTGGACACCCAAGTAATCAGAAGCTGTCTCGATGCGATCGCTGCGGTCCAAAGGAAGCCCGGTGCACCGTACCCATGATCGCACTGAAGGTGGCTGTGATCTGTATTTGACCCCATCCACCTTATCGGTTATCGATGGGTTCGGCCACTGGGCGGTTCAGTCCTGTTTTATTTCTCTTTTCTTCCCTAATACATAATGCTACATTACATCTGGTAGCCTTACCTCCTTCTTTATCTAATACATCAAGCTAACCACGGCCCCCACTTAGTCGATTTACATAGCTGACGCTTCTATCTTTATATATTTTAATCGCTCATCAAAATTACTACACCCAATCTGGATTTAATAAATCTTTTTCGGTTTCATCGTTTCTTTTGACTACATCGAAGGTTTTTTGTGGCCATTTCTTGCTCACTATTTAATTCTATTTTTGTTTTGCTGTTTTCGGCACGTAACGCATTGGGTGGCCCATTGGGCTCACAGACCCACCGATTCGCGACAGAGGCGTTGTCCGAAATGTTGGGCCAAGAAATGAGTAACTTATACTAAGAAAGAGCAGAAACTATGTATTCTTATATGCTTATGTTCATACCTTTTCCTTCTACAGGAGATAAACAAAAATTTAATGGGACCAGAACAGTGTATTGCGGACCTCAAGAGTGACTTCATAGTTGCATGCAACTTCCTTGTCGCGAATTTCCGGGCGAGGCATTGGAATTGAAAGTTCCATTAGTCTATAAGCCAATTATCGCATGCTTCATTGGCTTGAATTTCTACTGAATAAGAAGAGTACGTGAAGGAAATATACGTAGTTATTCATTCGACACCAGTTAGTTAATTTATATCGCAAGGGAATCTCTCCCAGAATTCCTACTGCAAGGTTTTCACCATATATGTACAATTTTTTTCCACGGTTTCCCACGATCTTCCCACAATTTTTTCAACCTACAAGCAAACACCGAACGCATTCGCGGCACGCCTCGCTGATCCCCCACAAACGCGTCTAAGCGAGAGCGGTGCGGTGCACATCACCTAATATGCGTGCAATCGTGGCTAGATTGCGATCTGGCGGTGTTAATCCGGCGCCGAACATCAAACGCAGCGGCGGCACCGGAAAATCCATGTGAATCCTGATCCGCACATCGGCTCTAATGACCACGGACGGGAGTAGTCCGTGTGCGCGCGTCGACAGCTGATCGTCGCGATGACTTCTGGCGCCATTTAATCCCTCATTATCTTTGACTCATCGAGAGTGGTCGAATTTTGAGTAGAGGAAGGCATTTTAATGGGTAAAAATGGGTAAAAATTGTGAAATTTTCGTTTGTTGACACAACTGAATGCTTCTCGACTGAGTCATTCCAGCTGTTCCAATACATTCCAAGTCGTAGAGAGTGTTGACTGAAACATGGAATGGTTTTCGTTCCGAGTGCACCTGTTCAAGCAGCGGGTTGCTGCAAAAAACCACAAACCAGAGACCTACCAGGATGTCTCGTCAAGAATCCAGGATTATGACGCGATTTAACGGTCTAGTTCCTTCATTTCGTTGGCTATGTGTTTATTCCACGCTTCCTTCTGGAAAAGTTGAGTCGTAAATCTCTTTGGTTAAGCAATTTTTCTACATCAGCCTTGATTCTACAGCTAATTTTCTACAATTCCTCCGACTCATTGGAGGTATTTTTAAGGGCAGGTACATTTTTGCAAGGTTTCGGAACCTTTTTTTAGCCCCCCCCCCTCGGTAATCGATTTGTATGCGAGAAGTCTGGAAAGGAAACAAACTATGATTTGTATGTAGAAAAAAAAAGAAAAAAGTGGGATTTTTTCCCGGTCCACTATCGAACCATACCATAGTTACCATAGTAACTGTACTTAAATGGGTGGATATCGGCACAAATCCAATCTCAAGCCCTCCTTTTTTTCCCACAGATGTATTTATTTCTTCATTTTACTGTCAAATTGGCCTCTCTAGGGTGACTGCTCAGCCAATGAGAATGTACCATGGATGAGATATTTTATCCTGAAGGACTTTCTTAGATCACCATATATTGATAATGCAAAATTGTGTTTAATTTAGTAGGCCTTTCTGTGATCCATCCAATTCACCATATATTAAATAATAAATAAAATAGAGATTATGCATGGAAGGATATAGTGAGACGGAAGGATATAGTGAGACTATGATTCTGGTCCAATTTACAACTAGAAACGTGTGAGTAATTCTTTGGCCCATCTTTAAGATATACATTCCATCTAGCAGTAGTTTCCACCAATTTCTGCTGCTTCACTGCTTCCCAGTTCTGGAAAAACCATAGAAACGCCTGTGTACATCCTAGGGTCCATAGCTTTTTTTCTGGGAGAAGATGCGGCACGCTATCTGTCACATCATTCATTTCCATTCTGATGTGTCAAGAACGACATGAATACATTACGCGGCCGGTGCACTTTTGCGGCTTTCCACCACGGCTCCGCGGAATTCTGCTAATCAACAAAGTAACGTCGGTGGAAGTGCGGGAATTAAAGCGAAAAAAGTGCATTCGGCCAAGGTTGGCTGGAGCGGAAGCGCGTCGGTGCCGGCCCGGGTTCCATTTTCGGGCTACTTTCCCCTGCTTCTCTGGCGCTCAGCCGTGAAGCCACTTAAAAGTGCTTTACGAAACGCATTATCGCCGAGCCGACGGCGCCAATCGCACTTGTGCTGAGCAGCCCCCATTCATTCGCGGCGATTTCTAATATTCGCGCGCGATTGCGGCTCGAAGGAGCCTGGTTGCAAGCTCGTGCAAGGATTTCCCCGGATCCGAGGTGTTCATATCGCGACAGGCTATGACAGCTGGCAGTGTGCCGATTACATGTCGTGACTAATTACATGAATCACCCGCAATGTCGAGCCGAGAAAAATATATTCCATTAAATAGACGACGCACCATGCTATAATTGTACGCCGCCGGAGGTTGCATAGGTCAGATGGCTGGCGGAGGTTGGAGCGCCTGGAGACGCAGAGAAGACGTAAACCGGGAAGATTCTGTCGCTACACATGGTCGTTGATAGTCCTACAATTTTTTTTCGCCTGTCGATCTCTCTTACCATATTCTACCCACCTGAGTACCTTTCTTCAACTTCTGTACCATTCACGCTTTTGTTTTTGGTTTCTATTGCTTACTTTTTATGTAGATCTTCCATCACTCAATAGTTATTCTTATTTATTTTATTTTCCACTACTAGTAATGACGCTGACAATTCTGCGACTCGTTTATACTCGATTTCAAAAATTCTAGTCAGTCAGGCGACACGCTTGGCATTGGTGCGTAAACGTATTAATTAAGAAGTAATCCTGAATTATGAGCAGACCACTCCAGCTTGAACGTTAGTTGTTTGACCTCTTCCCGTCCTGGGATCCCACGCATCATTGAGACTATCCGGAAAACGCATTAACACCAAACCATTTTACCATCGTTAACGCACTCATCAACAAGTTTACCCTGAGTAATCTCAATGACGCATCCACGCTCTGCTTACTATGACCTTATTCTTTTTATTAGCAGTGACATTTATCCCACTCATTCACAGGGTTTACTTCATGGGTTCCTCGGCACTACAAAGCGTGATTTTTGGCAGCCTTATCTGTAGTTCATCCAGGTTTTTTCTCGAAATCTATTATTTTTTTGTTTTTTTTGTTTTTGAGATCCTCCGCGACCACCCTCGTTTTCCCATGAATCCCACCCCTTAAACCTCGATGAATTGATTCAAGGTTTTCCTCCTAGGAACAACCTATTCCCAGGAGAGTAATATTTTCGCAATGAAATCTACACAAATCTGCAGCATTTTTGTTACGTACTTTAGCATTCGATAGTTGAGCTTACTTTTATTGTCTCATCCATCTTCATGTTTGATTATCCATGTCGAAAAACAACTGCAACCAGATGATCGAGTTGGTTTCCAGCACCTATTCCCAGAGGAACGATAAGCTTTGAAGCAGATGTTTCACGCAAATAGCATGAAAACCTTCCCGTGCACTTTCATGCAAAAATGTTCTTGAATTCAGAGGCACTATAGAGAAGAAGTTACAAGAATTTGCAAGAAATCTGCGCAAAATTTCTTAAGACAACGCGCACATCTTTTTTCTTATACAGCCTTGTATGTCTAGCCAGGAAAATCAGTGAGGAAAGCTATCAAAAACAAAAGAAAGAAAGAGAGAGAGACTCTCAGAATGAGTGGACGTAAAGGTAGGGAATTATTTCAAGTTTCGTCATTTATGAGCTGACAAAGCAATGTGGGGAATTAAATATTCATCGCCAGGGTAAGCGTTACCGACTTGGAGGCCGTTGGTCTTGGATTCCAAGACTTGGAAACATCTACAGTTGTAGATGTCTTCTTCAATGAGTAACTTCTCACATCTTGACGCCTCTCTAGTGTTTGGAAGCGAGCCAACCCTTTATAGCTCTACTACAGCTAACCTATTACCTCTAGATGTGGTTCAAGTAGTCATACTCATAGTTTTTGGAATCCTTGATGTAAGAGATGTGGGCTTCCAACAGGTCCCATTATCCATTATGTTCCTTAATGTCTTGAAGTGTACATAGATTCAGAATGGCACTTCTGGGTTTCTGGCACAACCAAGCAACATTAGACGACTTCCGAATACCTCCTTATTCAACAATAGACCCTCATTCTCGCTACCCCCCCCCCCTCCTCCTGCTTCAGCAGCTAATCCATCTCATTTCCCCGCACCCACTGCCCAACTACTCCCTTCCGCTTCGCACCACCGTAACTATCCGTAAGTGCATTGCATAGTACTTGTCGCATCGTATTCGGCTCCGGACAGGTGATATGTGTCCGTGCACAGGGGCAACGCGCGCGTCGATGGGGTCCACGGGATTTTACGGCGTGCAGGTGGTGGTGGTGGGATGGTGAGCAGTGCTGGTGGGCAGTCAGATAGGCGCCAAATGAGGACATTTCGGCATGAACGCGGATTTGCGCCCGGCAATCTGCTCATTAGCGAGAGCGAATTGGAGAAAAAAAACGTTGCGTGTTCATAGCTGTTCGATATATTGATGAGAAATATTGGGCTGATATTGGGCAATTTTTGTCGCCAGTAAATTTTCGAAATTCCAATCCCCTGTTTTTGATTTCTTGGGATGATAGTGAATATATAATAGCATGTAGAAGAAATTGTAGGGAAGCAGAAGAAGATGCTGGAATAAAGGCTTATGACCAGCTTCTTAAATATTAACCTATGAGAGCCTTTCATTGAGGCGGTTGTAGCCAGGCCACCTATGAGAGCCTTTCATTGAGGCGGTTGTAGCCAGGCCACGCCAAAACCCAAATCAAACACTTTTCACAACGGTAAAGGGGTGCTATCCCGGGAGCGGGAGAAAATATAAACATAAAATTTCGAATTTCCCGAGTTCAAAGCAACGTCCACGTTTCAGAAAGCCGTTCTTTGTTACCCTTCCCCCAGCTCTTTTAGAAATAAAGCTGATATAACATTTCAAGAACAGCCGATTGTTTTTCCTCGAAAACACCTCCTTATGTTTATTTTGTTTATTTTTTCAACACACCAAGTACGGGGTGCCATAAAATACTATATCTTTACTCTTAAGTCCAGCATGGATACTCTACAAAATGGCATTAACCAGGAAAAGGTTCAGGACTGGTGTATAGACCTACTGGGTTGAGATTCAAGTAATGTTAACTATGAAACTCAACTATGGTTAACGTAATTGGCTACCCTATAGCTTGTACGGTGTTAAGAGATGCAGAACGTTGAACAAGGGCTGTTAGCCTCATTTCATATGGTTATGAGTTCATGAATCTATGCCCAGGACGCCATAAAAAGGTAATGACCATTGTGAACTGAACTAACTAGCAATCGTGCAATAAAATAAGGTCAAAGTATGCGCTCAGAAGGGATTACCTGGTATAACCGTACCAGCCGGTATTGTTTTACCATCCAGCAAGTGTCTTTCCAAATATGTTGGAATTTCGAAAACAAGTAGGTGCATACAGTCAAGTTGGATAGCTGGTACCAGTGGAAACAGTACTTGTACACCGTATCAACAGAGTATTAATACAGTTTTAATATTCTAATACTATGCCACCGTCTACCTAAACAATTTTTAGGTGATCCCTCTTCCCCATCCAGTAATGAAATTTGTTGAAACTCTGGAACTCGTGCCTGTAACCACCTCAAATTTCCAGAAAAGGACGAAATTCTTAAGAAGAACATCAGTTACCTCTTTATTTCTCCTATAATTTTTACTTTGTTTGCTGAACTTGCTCTTCTCCTGCACCACCTTTATAGAGAATCTAGAATCTCGTCCACTCTCAACCATCCTAAGGTGACGACCTTCTCGTAGCCGTTCAGTAAAAATTTGTAGGCAGAAATGATGTTGGTATTTGACCATAACGTCGGATGTCATCCTTTCACTACGGGAGCTTGGTGACTTTGTTCATTGATTCTGTAGTAGGCCCCAGTTTATACCTTGTATGAAGGTACGCAGCTCAGTCTGCTACAGCTGAGAAGGAAAAAAGAAAAATGTGAAAAAAAAATAAAAAAAATCACAGGAAAGGAGGGAAAATCTGCTGCTTATTTAGCGTTAGCGTTGCCTTCGTAACTAATAGGCTTGGATGTACATGCATCCAGTTTAATTACACGATTATTTCGGATAGTCTCGCTACTGGCGCCAGATTGACAAGAAGTACTAAACAGACTTTAGAGAACCTCTCAAGATTATTAAATTGACTTGCAACCACTAATTCATTGTATACTTTGAATAGATAGAGAGTATTGTCATAGAATAAGTCTTGTTTGGCTTCTACCCTTGGAAGCAGCTAGGATCAGAATCGAATCAGACATCTATTCTTTCTTCCAATATTCTATCGACAAATTTCACAGGATTCAAAATTCAAACCAATCCATGTGTTCAAATGTGAGCAATAAATATGGATTACACAAAGTGGAACGAGAATAATATGATGCAGGTACAGTAACCCGCTCATTCTATGAGAATTCCAAAAAAAAAACATTTCAAATCGACTGATGACACTATTTGCCTCAATGAGCTATTGATTCTGTATTCGTTGGATCGGTGACGATGTATTTACAAAAAACGGAATGTTCAAATTTCTGTGATCACGTGGTTCCATTTTATTCGAAAAATTTTGGATAATACAAGGACCTTATCCATCATTGCAAGGATGGGTAATCTCAAACCCATGGGTTTAATTATCCATCGGTGATAGCGGATGGGAATATGTAGACAACGTCGTGTATTGATGGGCGCTGAGTAAACTGCGAATTCGGCCACGTGGTAGGTTTACCATGGGTAATCTCAGTGATACACGACAGGGCCTAGATGCATCATTGAGGTTACCCAGGGTAAGCATATTGACACCCAGGCTAACGATGGACAAATTTTTGCGATGTTCACATGTTCACCCAGAGTAATCCTGATGACACATGCGGCAGCGAGAGTCTCGTAGAGTTTTGTAATGGTGATGAGTTCCACCCAGGTAAACCTATTTAAAAACCTACACTATTTTCAAGATTTGAAATTCTTGGACGGCTTGCATCATGAAGGTATCCCAGTTACCCAGGTGAACGTGCAAACACCCACAAATTATGGGGTTAGCAAGGAGTCGTCACACGTTCACCCTATGTAATCTCAATGGCGCATAGCAGCCCTGGTGGTAATTCCTGTCACGCCACCACTTTTGTTGCAAACAGGGAATTTTCTGGATAATACAGCTCCACTGTGCTCAGGGAACACGCAAATAACGCAGGATCTCCGGCACACGCCTTCAACTATGTGAAGATGTTGCCGAATGCATGATTCATTGAGTCACTCAGGATGGGCGTGGCTTCGAGGTGAACCGCAGCGCACGGCTGGTTGCGCTGATGGCGGTGGTGCTGTGGGGGGGGGGGGGGGTGGAGCGCGGCTCCCATTAAAGGATCAGACATGCGCAGCGTCAAGAGCATCCGGTAGCTCCACCTCCTCCAGCTCATATTCCGGCTTGTTTCTATGTTGTCTCTGCTACTCGGCTACATGCTTATGGGATCGTTATTCCACCTTTTCTGGATAGCTGTTGATTTTTTGATATCTAGGAAAGTTGTTGTACAGTACTAGATCCAATACTGGACTCGAAATTCTTGAGACTACCCTTCCGGGAGGAACATCCCTGGTTCTTATTTTTATTTCTTTTCCTTTTCCTGCTTTACTCCACACCTTTACATGACCCTACCCCTAAGCAGCTTCTACAAAGTCGGCATTTTACTTTCATAAATATTACAACGCTGTTATAAAGCTTAGAAATTTCTCGAAGTCACATTATAAAATCATCTTCCGTCAGATTTAAGAAAAAATGACTGAAATGCCTTCCTTTTGGTTCTTTCGTTCTTCACCGAAAATTCCGCACCTCTTCTCTTACAGGTACAGGTCCACAGTCAACACTGAAAATTTCTAAACTAATCTCATTAGATGCTACAACAAACCAATTTCAAGTCTGCTTACTGTAGGCTACCGTATACAATCTGTTTCACCCATAGTGTTTATTTGTTCGCCTTTGTTGTTAACTAGGTAGCTGTAAGGACACCTCAGCTCCAAGTAAAGTATCGAAAGTAATTTCAATTTTTCGCCTCTATTGACGCTTTTTTTGTGGTGCATGGCTACAGTGGGGATTTCTCATCTTTTGTTTATGTTTCTTTCTGTTCCGCTAGTCGCGATAGAGCGAATACGACGACTCGTTCTGCGTTGTCTACTTTCAATGTGCGTAGTTATATTGCTTCCTATAGCTACCGAAAATATAATAGTTCCGAAGTCGAAAAGAAGTTTCCTGTTTTGGCTTTCCGGTTTTTGAATCACCTCACTCGTGGATGTAGGCTCACTCCATGAAGTTCACAGGTGCAGTTAGGTGTTTTCCAAATCCTGGACCTTATCAGTACAACAGAGGTGGCGTGCTGATCGTATCCGCAAATAGACCGGATCATGGAAGAAATTCTTATGCAGAATTTTTCACGGATGAGTCAATTCTTCATCAACATTGAAAAAGCAGTGATTTGGAAACGATTGCTGTCAAAAACCAGGAATTCGGCGATATATCCATTGGCCGGAACTACATCAACATGACCGTGGAACCACCTCTTTTACCCCCTTAATCTCTACAATTTGCTTGCTTTACACTAGTTATTAACAAGCGGCGCAAGCAATTTGTGCTAGATGTCATAAATTTTTCACGTCCTCATACAGCGCTCATAACTAGGCCGTTGAATTTATAGTTGTAGTTTTCGCGTAGCGACGTGACCATTGCACACAAGGTCGCGTCGCGTCGTTCCCTTCTGCTCAGCTCAGCACTTAATCGTTGAATATTTTCCATTGTCCCAGCAGTAACCAATCGTATACGGTATACGGTCTCGTGAATACTCCGTTGGCTATTTGAGCTGAGCGGTGCCGGCTTTTTTCCCGACGCTGACCGTCGACGACGACGCCATAAAACAATGGCGTCGTCCCACCAGCGCCAGTCCTATTCTGGATGTCGTGCCAGAAACGTCCGGGAAAAAACGCGCTGGCCTGTGGGAGCGGACGGGTGACACGCGCGTCGGCTGCTAATAGCGACACAAGTGCATATTTTCTGCCCCCGTGGAAATTCAATTACTAGCCGCTAGTGGGTTTTGTTTGCTTGGTGACTAATTAGTTACTGGCTGGTGTGGCTTCTTCCTTGAAATCGAGTATGAGCCATTTTTTGATCGCTGCGGAAGTTCAAATTTCCGAAGTTTCCGGCGGAACTACCGCAGGAGAGCATGAAGCTTCTTCGAGCAAATTCACCATCTATACCTAGCGTTTCTCGTCCGCTACTAGCGCAGCACAACTCGACGGCAACTAATACGGGATTGTTAGCGCTCATTTGGACAATGTGATACACATATTGGACTTGTTTCGCATTTTGACTCCTCTGGAATCAAGAGGTATTTTCCTAACCTCCAGGAGTTCCTTCCACCCACCCAGGACTCCCATTGTCCTGCGGAAGATCCGACAGACCACCTGGCGCCATACCTTCCTCAAATCCCATCCATTTTTGTTCCGTTATCCATTCAAGTGACTGCGCTGCACTTATCGTCTACGCCATCCTATCTACTATGTCTACGGAAGTCCCACTTAAGGAAACTTTCCTGTGGTAAAAACAACTCTCCCACGGGAGCGGCATCGCTGTTAGGCAGTGGACGTTGAAATAGTGCTTGGACCACACTTCCAGGGGTTTGGGATCGATTTCAATGCAGTAATTTTTTCTGGGAGGTGTCGTATGACAATGACGTTTTGGGGCACATACCGGGAGTAGTTTCGATAGCCGCATGCACGATTGAGATTACCTAGGGTAAACGTACTGACACCACCGAATTTACCAATAGTTAACATGGTCGTCAAAACGTTTACCTTGGGTAAACTCAGTCATGCATGTAGCCTTAGGTTCCCTAAACCTTGGGGGTATTTTTTACTAGAATCAAGAAAGAAGTAACCCCGACCTTGACAACATAGTATAACAAGCATTTTTTCATAGAAGTTGCCGTCGGAACCTGCAACTGATTTCCGTTTCTAAGAAGGCAATCCTGGAAAACCCTGGTTCCCGGGTATTTAGTTCTTTTAGTGGTAACTTTAGTCTCAGCAGGCAGGGGAATCCTCAGCTCTTTTCTCATAGAACAACATTAATTTAAGATGTCGTAGGTGGTAAAATATTGGTATTGTTTACCCAAAGAACTCTTGTGGGTTCCCGTTAATGGAAGTGGCTTTGAGCTTAAAAGAGTTATTTTGTTTTATTTCCTTCAGACTGTGAGAATGTTAGTATCCTCCAGAAGCCCCAGCCTTTTCCAGTCCCTTTTGCCAGAGCAAGTCCCGAGAAAGTAGCGCAGCGTTTACAGAAACTCATTACAAAACGCCACTCTGGATTCAGGCGGGAATTTCAAATTTTGAAATGAGCTGCTGGGATCGTCTGTTTGTCAGCTATACGATTCTCAAGAATGCAAAGCTTCGCAGTAATCTTTAATGTCGCATGGATACATGTACGTCAACAAGCTACAAAAAATATCCCGTTAATCCCCAAGAGGAGATATGCCCTTGTGCATTTCTACGTCATTTTGCAAATGCCATCCGTGAATAGCGCGTGCAGCTACGTTTGCTATTCAGCTTAATGAGGTTGGCCGTGGATTTTTTCAGCGGCAAGTCCCATTTCGACTATGAAATTGTTTTTCCGGTGGAGAAAGGGCATCCGGAAAAAATTCTCGAATGTTCCTCTCCAAAACTGTTCGTTTCCGGGTTTTGGACCCTTGGAATTTTTTCCTGGAAGTCCTTTGCAATGGATTTTAGTAGCTTCTTATAATTATTTCTTGGGTGAAGGCTCTAGTCAATCAAAGGTTACCCAGATGTTGTTTTGATCGATTTATTGATTAGTGCATGCTGCTCAAGTGAAAAGTCCTCAAAAATCCTGTGCCTACAGCTACACCTCCCCCCACGAGTTTCCATTTTCACTGTATTGCTTACCTAGACACCCTTCCTTTAGCTCCACCCTCATTTTCTTTGCAGGACCATATTCCACTCGTGAGTTCACTAATTAGCTTTACTTATACTCACCGAGTAGCGTAGTGGGAAACACCTCATCGATTTTTTTTCACCACTGAAGGCAGCCCGTCAACAGCGTGGAATAACTAGGTATCTAATCAAGTGAGCCAGCGAGTTCTGGCGCGTTGCCAGGAGGGGGAGCCGGGTTTTTTTTTACCTTTGTCGTGGATTCCACGAAATTGGTCGTAATCACGGTAGAACCCCCCTTCCCTGAGGATCAGACACCGTTTTGTTCCCCTGGGCTGCCATAGACTTCTCATTACCGTACGCAATTACTTATTCGTGCACCCCCCCCCCCACGCGCAATCGCATCGATGACTTTTTAAATGACACTTTAAGTGTACTAATTGTTGATCCTACATATTACCCAGGTAATTAATGGTAAGCTATCCTCCCGTGGGTACTCGAAGTGATTAGGAGTGGCGTGAAGTGGCCTGATACAGTGCGTTTTTTGTTGACTCACCGGTTGACCGGCACGGTCGGTCGGTCGGACGGCGGGGTGCGGATTTGCCAAGTGATTGATCCGCTGACCTCGTCCATAAGCTCGGCTCTTAGCTAAATATTATTCCGCTTATGTTGCTCTAAGACTTCTTGGCGTTGTAAGCCGATTATTTTGCTTTTTCGCAACGTAAATCACGTAGTTTTGCAGAAAAATGTGCTCATTCCGGAAATAGAGCTGCAACTTTTGCTTCATAACTACATGTCTCAACCCCTTGGAATGATTTTGAACGAGTTTTTCCAAATGCTGCTTATTTTAAGCTGTTTTTTAAACACTATTGACTCTGGAGCCTTTAAGAAGCCTCTACCTGTGGAACTTCCGAGTTTCCTTAATTTTCCAAGCCCAAATCCCTATCCCGGACAACTGACCAAGCGTAATTAAACTCTTCCCTTTACTGCTGCGCCATCTTCCTCTTTTTTTTCGAACCCTACCCTCATTTCCCTCTTGCAGCCGTTTTTTCTTCATTCTGTCCCCCTCACCCGAGATTCATTTCTGCCAAGCTGGGACAATGAAGTATTTTGTGGACATGCCGTCCGGCAGCGGACAAATCTGGCCATCGAAACGTCATTTATGATGCTCACCAAATGCTTAGTGCATCCGCACTTGAGCGGATGTGCTATGGGCGTGGCTAGTTGGAGCTGAAGGACATTAAACGGTGAAATTTGCCCTGGCTTCGCTTCTGTGCTAGCTGAAATTGCAGAATTTGCAGAGTAACTTTGCAGGCCAGCGACAAATCCAACATGGTATCTCTTGTCTTTCAGCTGACTCACTTTTTCGCCGTCCCTGGACATCGTTTCCAGGATATTTCCAGGAGCAAAAAAACTGAAAACAAATGACAATAACACTTCAACAAGTCCCTTGAGATGTGGAAGAAGCGCGTGGAGCGATGTGTCCGCGCAGCGTTCCCGGCCTTGTTTCGTGCCCTTTTCCCTGTATGTCCGTCCGTCCATTCGGCATTCTTCGCTGAGCAAATCGATGAGGGCGGGACGTTTTCTGCTAATTATTCGTCAAGATTTCGGCTTAGACACAGCGGAAGCTTAGCGAGAAATTGGGTTCATCTATGGGAGAGCCACAGCGGGTCGCGCGCCAGCCAGCCAACCGACGACGACGACGACGACGACGAGCAGCTCGGGGCTCCGAGGCCAGAGACTAAGCGCCTCTCCTTCGCCACCTGCTCTTATTAAATCCAGGCGTGAGCTAAGCTTTGGTCTACGAGTTCTCTGGATCTTAGGGTGAGGAGGTAGGCGGGTTGCAACTGAAGGGCATTTGTGTTTCGAAACACCGGATCCTACTGCACCATCTTAGCCATGGAATTTTCTAGAATTTGTGAGATTCAAGGACTTCCTTCCTAGCATGGAAGACCCCTTTTTTTGCCAGGTCTGTGACACTAGCTGGGATAACGCTATGTATTTGAATATTCAATCGAATATTCGAATAGATTCAAGAATTGAATATGTACTGGTGATTGAATATGTTGCTCCTCCATCTCTGGTGCAAAGAACTTTTACCCTCTAAGGAACGGAGGAATAATTGAAAACTTAAGAAAATGACATTTCCTTTCTTCAAAAGGTCTTCTATCCTTGTACCTGGATCTATTTCTATACCAGTATTTGTGAGAAGATGTGTCAAGTATTCGAACATTTGAATATTTGCCTATGAGTAGACTAGAGATTCGGGTAATCCAGAATATACCTAAATATCAGCATTCCCACTTTCATTTCACCGATGCTCTACACTCCTTAGCGTTAAAAATTTCGAATATTCGAGTCTGCGCTGAAAAAACAACACTGAAGCCGACTTACTTTCCCCTTCAGCAAAATCAAAAGGAGCACGATTTAATTCTGCAATAATTATAATTAAAAATGGTGAGTAGATAATTAGTAAACTCAAAGTCAAATCTCTAACGAAAGTACAAAGTACAAACAAGGGTAAACATACTATAATGAATTGTAATAGCTAACGAATACAAGGAAAAAGCAATCCCATAAGAAATTCTTCGGACTTATTTTGCAAATATTTCGTCTGGACCAAGTTATGATGCATTCAAAGAACTCGAACATTCGAATATCGATGGCTTTCGCTAGCTCCCGTTTACGTGACCTGTTTCGTTTTTGGTACTTTCCAGCAGAAAAATGAGTGCCAGAATATCAAAGGATTTTGGAGTACAAATATGGCATTTTATAACAACCTCCCTGGAAAAAACTCGGGCCTATCAGCTAAGAAAAATACTCAACTTGTTAATCTAATTATTCAACTTTTCACGGTGAAAGCCTTCCAGAATTGGTCATGATACCATGGAGGCGGACGGATTTCTTCCATATTTGCTCATTCAGATGTTCGAATAATCGAAGAAACTTGCCTTAGAACCATCTTCTACTAATTTGTTACAAAAGTAGTTTCTTTTATCTGCACAATGTCACTCTCATTCCCTAGAAATCTCCTTAATTCCCTCATAACTGCCTTAATTGAGCAGGTGCAACAGTGCCATAAAGCGTAGAATTTATTAGCCCATGACCGTAATTACACCATTTCCAGCCGCCAGCACTTCTCTCGGCACGGTTCTATTCCTGGGTCATCCTCTGGAAAGGCGAAAAATGTCCTGAAGTGGTCGGTAACACGATCACATAGCTAACCAGCTCTCTGGCGACAATTATAGAATGGTGTTCGGGCCGTCATTGCCAGCTTGGTTGTCGTTGGGGTGTGATGGACAACTGTCACTTTTGTTGGCGTGACGCATTATTTACGATTCTATTATTTGGAACAGCAAAATATAAAAATTGGGAAGGATGTCCAAAAATAAGTCCTTTTAAGTTTTGCACAATTTTTCTAACTAGACGAACAGCTGAGTGCTAGGAAGTACTAGAGGTTTATATTTTAATTTTACCTGCTTTTGGTATTGTTAGACAGTCTACTTTATATTTAACTGGTAAAAAAGAAGTATTTGGTTCTTTAGGTATGGTATATGCTATTTTAAGAATTGGTTTGATTGGTTGTGTGGTTTGAGCACACCATATGTATACGGTAGGTATGGATTTAGATTCTCGGGCTTATTTTACTGCAGCAACTATAGTAATTGCAGTACCTACCGGTGTAAAGGTTTTTAGGTGATTAGCAACGTTGTTTGGAGTACTAGACAGGTTATTTCTTGTGAAAGCACTTAAGCAGCTTATTTGGACATGGCTCCGCCCATTTTCGATTTTTTTCCTGGTGCTGGAGCGGAATTTAGCGATGGAGCGAGCATGACTCACTGACGTTTTCTTCTTGGAAAATCACATCACAAGTGCAAATTAGCTCTGAATTCACCATCTTAATTCCCATGATGTTGATGTAATCCTGGCTCCGCCCACTTCCTCATTTCTTTGGAACGAGTTCACTGCAAGTCCGCTCCAACAGGAACTGGGCGGAACCACAGCTGGACGGCCACTGTTCTCATGTTGCCACTATGCCTGAGCTGCTGGCCTCAATTTCGGCCAAATTCTCTTAGCCCGCTGCGAATTTCCAGATTTTCCCACGCTCTATGGGTAAGGTAGCCGTTCATGCCTACTGAGGGGATTAGCGCCCCGCCCACTTACAAGCCCCGCCCACTACCTTTCAAAGCATTTACTATCAGATTTTGCACCTCATTTCATCGCTGCTTGCTATTTTTTTTCCAATGACGGCAATTTCAACGTTCATTTGGCACTCAATCCCTTCTACGCGCAACGGCCGTAATTGCAGAACACCGTGAAAGTGCAATCACATGCTTTCACACTGTTTGTTTGAATCTCTAGCGTAGACGTAAATACTCGTGGCTGTCGAGTCATGTGCATCTAGCCACGAGCATGTGATTTCCATTCGGGACCGATGAAGTTTTATGGAATTTGGTCCGTCTCATTAAGAATTCATGTAGAGCGAACGAACGTGGAGCGGACGTTGGAGAAAACACGACTAGCTCCTCCTAAACAACTCCTTCAGCTTCACTGCTCATCGCTTTCTTTGGCTACGACTAACAAGCTGACCGCGGCTCCCTCTCTGCTTCCGTTTTTGCGCAAAAAAAATTTCATATCTATTTATGTCTGTATTTCTAGGATCTGTATGGATGATTTCATGAATTTTAATGTTTGTGGAAGAGTTTTATGCACAACTTCCTTCATTACCTAGGAGAGTGTGAAGAAAACTGAAGATGTACATACATATTTATGCACAAATCTGGCGTGGAGAGTGATTGAAGTGCAACCGATGTCTGATTTACGCGACACACGCACGCGCGACTGCACGCATGGGTGGCCGCAAGCGGCATCAAACGGTTCTCGAAGCCTGAAATGACCTATAGACCTGTTATAGAGAATAATAATGGTACAAAAGCAAAGAAGCCTTCACTGCAGCAGATATTCTTCTATGGGATTGCAAGGCATTTGAGGTTAACAGGTGGTTTCGAAAATTGCAACTAACCCATCTCTCACAATCACTATATCGAGAACGGGGCGGAGGAATAAGGGGGAGGGGGAGGAAAAGGGGACCGGGGAGCGATTCTGAGCTAGTGCTTTTTTTCTACAAACCTCTTCCTTACTTCGGCTAATAGTTTTCGTTTTATTTATTTTCTATCTTTTACTGTTATTGAATTTTTACTTGTTCGCACTCGATCGTCTATTCATAGAATTGATTTTTTCTGGAATTTTTTCACGCTCTCTCTCTCTTTCTCTCTCCCCCAACTTCTGATTGGTTTTTACCTCAAACTAAACCTGCGCATACGAGTACTCCATTCTACTCCCAAGACCACATGCACTATTGAGATTACCCAGGGTAGACTTGTTGGTGATTAACTTCCCATTGTTAGCACGAGCGTCAACACTTTTACTTCGGGTAATCCCATTGATACGGCCAGGTGACGCATTCGCTACTGAGATTACCCAGGGTAAACGTGTCAGCAACATATGTACCTGCGATTTTACCCATAGTTAACATGGGCGTCAACACATTTACCCTGGCTTATCTGAATGATGTATTCAGGACATGGCGCTATAGGTAGTCCTGTTAGCTGCACGACCCTTAGCAATGAATCATACTGTAGCCGGCGGCGATGATTCATCGTCACATTTCCTCATGCATCTCTCAGGTCTCATTTCGGGCTTTTGCTACCCTGTTCAAAAGTTCACTTACCCTGAAAAGCTGCTATTGCGCAAGTGCTGGGGTCTTCAACTGCGCCTGACTAAGCCGCAAATAGTATTCCGATGCCGAGAAGGTCTTGAATAGCTGAGGAGTCCGCGGGTGGGCGGGAAGGCGCATGCGCCAGAGCGACTGGTGTCGAGCATTATCGTCTGTTCGCATAATTGCATTGCGAGAAGCTAAATTGATTATGGTGAGTTATGTGGTCCCCGGTTGGGCTCCTCGACCAGTCTAACACTCATTTTCTCCCGCTACCCCCTTGGTCGTTGGTACGTGGGTATTTGCCTAATCTTCTTTATACGCACTGACGCAAGGATGATCTGTTATCACGCTCTATTTTAGTGATTGAAACTCCCCCGAGTGCACTAACTTGTACATGGTAAAAGCCCTTCGTCCTTGTCACGATAATTTTTATATTAACGACCGTAATAAAAATCGAATAACACAATTCATTTTTATTCGTGCAGGACTAGATCCGAAAAATTCAAATGCTCAAAAAGGGAAGAGGCCTAGGCCTAGATGTCTCATTATCGTACCTGAAGGACTGTACCACCCAAATTTTTCAAACTTCCAAACTGTAGACTTATTCAAAATAGAATTTTCAAATTTTTGAATAAATCGATAGCTATCTAATGCCTTATCCGGCCCTAAGTATAACAATTTTGATATCCTTGCCGCAATTACGTACTTTGGATTCTCAGTGGTTGTAGCCCTGAGTGACTCAATTTTTTTTTTGAAAATTTTCATAGTACGTGGTAAATTATAAAAATATTCCATTTTGAAAGGCTAGTGCGTGTCGATCCTCAGTTATTTGATTAACAGAGGTGATATTTACTGGTGCAGCCTTTTCTGCGCTGGGTCCCATGTGGAACCTCACACTGGGTCTCACCTGGAATTTTGCACTGGGTCCCACGCAGATTCGCCTGTGTGTACACTTTGATTTTGCAACGAAATGCCTCATTTCCAATTTTTTCCACGTAATCAGACACGGCCTAGAGTGGCTTTTATGAGACGTTGCACTTTTCGCCGTAAATTCATTCAAATGAAAAGGCAATGACGGCCTATAATATTTTTTCTTTGCAAAATACATTTACATTTAGAAAATAATGGGTGTATATTTACACCAGAAGTCATTAATGTTATATTTATCTGGTTTTAGGGCTGAACTATCTCTACCTATCCCTCTGCAGACTAACAACCCCGTACGATTCCTGATTTCTCGTACTTATTTTTTTCCTTTCTTTATTTTTTTCTTTAGTGAAAATCATTTCACTTGAATTCGATCTTTCAGTGGCTGCGGAAGCTTCAAAAGGTGATTTGAGGGGGTGTACGTTTGTAGTCCCATTGCTTTTGTAGCTTCACAGTAATCTATCATTTGGCTACAGTTGGTGACAAGCCTTACAACCCACGCATTGTCGCGACTGTATGCCCGCGCGTGGGACAGCAGTGTTTTATATAGGTATCGATTGAGTCCCAGTCACTTATCAGGTAATTAGCCTGTATTCGCAATAATTGTTTTTTTTTATTGCTGTTAATAACTATATGAAAGCATCATCTATAAATAAGTCATCATTTATTTTCCTGAAGCATTTTCCAAATCTCGTATCATAAGTATTTCTCATGCCGTTTGCTTAGGGACTTCTTATAATCCATAATCCTGGTCAAAGATTTCCTTGCGACGTTGCAGGAATGTAGCTACTACGTCGGGTTCGCCTAATTAGACACCGCGATTTGCAGCGATATTTCCATTCAGGACCTTGGAAATTTTCATTATTCTTCAGTGAAAATTGCGAGCATTACCCCAGCATCACATATTGGTGTTTGAACAATCAATTCCGTGACTCGAAAAATAGAGATTTTTGCAAATCGACCATTCAAATTATCCAAAGAGTGTGGAAATTCCAATAATTTGAGCACTTGAATATTTAGAACGAATTTCCCAATCGCAAAGGTACAGGAAGCTTTAGTTGCTAAGCCCTATGCAGGGTTCTCTGACTGTCTGGGCATCCTCGCATTTCATCACTCTTACCGTCCTCACTCGCTCCTGCTGCATCTCGTTCTAACATGTCTGAACAGATGCTGAGGTGCGTGCGAACTCATCGTACTCTCCTGTAATATTTTCCATTTTACAAGAAAAAATAATTGAAGAGATGTTAGAGAGCAAAAGGCCTCAGGAAGTGTAGCATTTGGAGAGGTAGGAGAGAAAGGCAGAAATCAGCTGCAAACACTAAGCTAACGTTGTTTCTCAGGCAATTTATGTATAATCGCAGCTATTCCAGCGTCATGAGCATACTTAGATCAGTCACGTGTGGATGGGAAGGGATCATGTCCCATAGATGGAATACATGGTGGATTTGGGTGTTTAGCCACCCTATAAAGGGATTACATTGATTAGAAGAGTTCAGAAGAGCCTTGCAGTACCATGCCGCATGCCGATAACTGTGTAAAATCAAATTCCTACGATATCCATTTATGCTGGCGATGTCCCTGTTGTGCGGCTGAAGCGCTCGTTGTCCTTCTTTTCACTCGGCTATATCTCATATTTCTCTGGTGCACTTCGTCCGCAGCACTTCGGGGTCGACGCCGTCTCGTCCTCCTCACTCCACATCTTTGCATTATTCATGGCTTACTCCTTGGGATTACTTTACTAATGAGACGCTAGTTGCGCGGCAGCTTGAAACTCTACACTCCGACTCGAAACTTGGTCTTCTGCCTAATCCCCAGAAGCACTGAAGACGTCGGGCGGAAAAAGACGATACCCCCTCGTCGAATCACATGCCTCACCGAGCCAGTGGATTAATTCTCATTGAGGGGGCAAAGGCGCTTCGTGGTCGATTCGCAACAGATATGTGGCTGGCCCAGATTATCTTTTTCTAGGGCTTCAATCCCGTGTTATTCAATGTTGTCTGTCCAGTCGACAAGGTTTTTCCCTTGTCTTCGCTCTTTCCGACTTTGCATTTGCTTCTGCTGCGGCCATCATCAGTGCCGTGTAATCTGACACTGTCTTTCTGTGGGTCTCGCAGCGAAAGCTGAATTTCTTGAGTTTTTGTTAGCATTCATATGTGGCGGATAATTGCTCGTTGGATAGATTTTCCTCGCTCCTTTTTCGCACGTTTACATCCCACTGTTCCTCTCCAATTGTCATGTCATGTGCTGTGCATTTTGTTCCAAAAATAATTTTTTTCAGTATCGATTGATTTGAGCCTTACAAAGGAGCAAATTCTTCACAGAAAACACATACAACTATGTCACGATCATTAATCTTCGTCGCACTAATTGTTATCTGCGCAGTTGACGCACGACACAGGAGGCAACACACAGAAGATCCGGACCAGGGGTGAGTTTTTGGGACATATTTTTGAATGCTGTTTGTTATTTGAGCTATTCATTAGGCAGACTTCTAAGTGAATTGTGGAAAGTCGTAGGAGAAAAAGGGCGTGAATAATTTTCTTTACACGGTAGCAATGAGTTTCCTTCTCATTGCTTTTCAACTAGAAGGCAGCATATATGAGAAATTTGCCTAAGGGTTGAAGGATCGCTTAGATTAAGCACTGTCAGCGTATCACAACTCTAAAAAAAATTACAAAGTAATTATGTATCGAGGTAGATATAGCAGTCCGAAGTGTGAACAGTCAACTCGACAACGCGCCAGTTAACAGGCATAATGTTCGCTGGCGCAACGTTCGAAAATTTCCTGGGAGTTAGATTTCTGTTCAGGCGTTCCATGACGTGTTTGCACAAGTTAGCACAGGAACTCTCAATCATGCTATCCCACAATAGCTTTAAATGTCTGCAATTACGTAACTTGCGCTGATTTGACGCGACTATTCCAGGGAACTGATGACCGTCAGTGGTTGGGATCCAACGATTCGGGATCGCTTTGAAAATTGTCACTCAATTGCCTCCTTTGCACCGACTGCAGAGCAATATTGCAAGGTAAAATTAATTTCATTTTATTTCAATTTTTTTCCTCTCCTTTCAATATGTGTGCGAGGTCGTCGCTATTCGGATTTAGTTTCTTTGCCGGACCGCGTCGCAACCGCTTCTCACCACCACTGCGACTCGTTCTCGTTACCAACATTTGCTTGTTCTAACATGTTCTGACACCTACTCACCTCGTGTTCTAACGTATTTTAACGACCTTTCTATGTCCTAGCTTGTTAGGGTCCACTTAGTTCATGTTAGGATTTGTCAAACCGATGAGACCGCGTTGCAGCAGTGCTGCGCTGCGGTCGCGAGGGGGTGGCAGCGAAAAAAATTTAACAAAATTTCATAGACCACATATGTCTACAAGTTTGCCTACATCCTTCCCCGTTGGTTATTCTACCTCTTTTTTTACATATAATTTCACTTTTTCAAACGTTTTTTTTCTTAAATCAATATTGCGCCTATTTTCCCTCGATAGAGCAATTTCGATGTGTGGACTTCGAGCTGCATACACTTCCTTTAGGCTTTCACTATGTGCTGTTCCATGCAGTTCGACCCGAACAATGGCGATAAGTGCCAGACGAACGAGCAGCGATGTATTCCGCTTGAGGTGAGTCACCTCAACTGACCTATACGACATGGCTGACGGCAGTCTACTAATGATCGAAATATTAATGCCGTGTTGTTTGAGTGAAAGGGAGTCCAATCCGTAAATCGCAAATCATAAATTTTCCAAAAAAAAAAAACTTAAGTCGTAACGAGGGGTATGGAGCAAAGGTATTTATTGCATGATTCATAATGATTTTACAATGCAGCAAAGGTACTGGTATTTAGAAGTTTTTTTTAATCCACACAATGAGAAGTGGAATATTCTACTCAGAGCCGAGAATCGCAACATTATGATGAGAGAAAAGCTCCTCAAGCCGACCGATATTCTGTGTCGGGACGTTTCAAGAATTAATCCTTCGAAGGATTGACATCATTACGCCAGGATTCAGGAGGACTAATGGAAAGTGATCTTTTTTATGACGAGAATTCCTCCACTGCTTTATATGCGGAGAACTATACGAATTCACCGAATTCACACTAGACGTTGGCACGAACATAGGTGAAATAGGTATTTTTACGAATTTTTACGTGCGCATCGAAAGCATTGGAGCGACTGCTCTCACTGCTATTATTCACGAATTTTTAAGCCTTTTTTCGTCAATCTCTTGAGTCGTGGAATTTTTTCAAAATGTCCGTAAAACTATAAAGAGGATAAGGAATGTAATGTAATGATGTAATAGTTTTCTTCTTATTTATAACATAATAAGTTCGTAATTAAGACATCATCCAGGACACACAATATTTAGTTACCGCTGTAGACACGTTAGGTATCAGTATAGGCACTTTTCGAGTGCTCCCAAATATGAACTTTACTCGGCGAACCCCGTTCTATAATGGTAATCCATCCTGTTCCACCGACAGCTGTAGTTTCGATCCTAAATCGATTTCATGTAGCCCTTATCATTAAGAGGTAATCCTTTCGATCACACCGTATGTGGCAGAAATTCTGGTCCAATCGAATAAAAAGGTAACTATGACGAAGAAACACCTAAATACAAAAGAAAGTAAGTTAATAAAGGTACTGTTAAAGAATTGAAAATTGTGATTCGTTTCGCCTCTTCCTTCAAACGAATCACAATCTTCCGGGAAGGTCATCCTTTGAATTTCAGTAGATTTCCATTCTGCACAAATTGATCATGTCTGAGTAGTTAATCAATAAATAGGCAATCAACAAAAATGGGTTCAAGAAGAGAGAACGGAAAATTGTCCGTCTTGTTTCTACCATTACACGGACAGAGAATAAGTTAAGGAATTAAAATGTGAGCGCTTTATAACTTCGCCTGCAATTGCGGCTGCCGCAAGGTGTCAGCTGGCTGATCAGCTGATCCATCGATGGAAGGACGCTGCAGGATGCGTTTGGTAAGAGGTTGAACCACGTGGCGGTAGATAAAGTTCAAAATGGAAGGACTTACACCGTAAAATTTAGACAAGCTTCGATATATAGTAAAACAGAAAAGTGTGAAAATTGGGTGAAATCAGCTGATTAACCCTGCGATACCACGCCTCAGCTCTCATCATGGTTGAGGCTATATTTTCAGTTACCTCGGAAATATAATGGTTCCAGAACTCTTCGTCATTGGTCGTAGATCAGAATTGAGAGATGATGTCCTGTATATTTATACTTTTACTCGAATAAGACGTCTATTCCGCAGTTGCAGACACTGCACCGAATTACTACCATTTCGGAATTGGTGCGTAGAATTGACGTTCGGGCTAATTAGGCAACTAATTGGGTTACTTAGTTGCTGGCTTAATGTATAAAATTATCGCTTATCGCAAAGGATGGATGTACTTTAGGTGTACTACGTGTAATTAGGTTGTGTACCAAACGAGTAAGTGCTTTAGGTATTTGGGTAGGGTAAAGCGAAGGGTTTCATCTTCATTTGAAATTTAGTGTTTGTTTAAAAATAATTGTCTGTAAGGTGGTAAGCAGCATATAAATACTGCTGCAATGACTTTTTTGTTCAAGTTCTTACTTTTTTACTATGGTTACTGGTATACGTAGTTTTGCACACTAATTTATAAGTCGCTCAAAGGAGTAGAGTTTTTCTTCGAGAACTTGAAGCCATCCTACCTGTTCTGCATCCTTAAAGATTATAAATGCATGTTTTTCCAGGATGGAGGCGCCGATGCAGTCTGCATACAACGTAATTGTACCGAACTAGTTACCACCACCACAACTACGACTCCAGCGCCAATAATTGAAGAGGAGCCGATCAACACAGCCAGTGAGTTTCCCGTTCTTGAGTGAGAGGTCACGGTGCTCTCCGTGGATGCTGCCTGATTAGCACAATCGCTGAAATGAGCCTAATAAGCGCTAGCTTCTTTGAGTGAAAGCGCGATGATTGAGAGGTTCTTTGCTCCGCTGCTTGACCTCGTACCACCCTAGTGTAGAGAGAGGGGGGAGCCGGGGATCCACGCGTGATGCTGGATAATTCCATCGGATTCGGCTACTCCAGGAAGTACTCCCAGGGAGATTAAGTGACTGCCGACCAGCCGGCCGGCTACTCAAGCGTTCCATCATCGTCAGCGACGTTTCGATGATGCTTTGCACTTGCAATATGCCGTCCATCGGCGATATCTCATAATGTCGATGAGACGTGAATGACACTGCCTCGAGGGAGAATCATGGCGGATGAAGGGCGATTACTATTTACGTCGTAATTGCGCTGGCCACGCATATCTAAGTGTGGCTGAAGTATCTCATTGACGACGTGTGGCTGAACACATCATTTGACAGCGGGGTGAATTACGCTGGCTTGAAGGAAGCAGGGGAGTGTTTGGGCACAATACTTTTGTGAAAGATGAGGGGGGGGGGGGAAGGTTGGGGGTATTTTGGTTACTCGGCGGTAAAATCTCTGGGTATGGAGAGGCTTCCGAAAATTCAACGCGTTTTGTTTTGATGCGTTTTACTTCTTTTCTTTTTTTTTTGTAGGGTTACAATCGTATAACTGTAGGAAAATGAAGTGAAATCCTGTTTCGGAAGGAAAAATCCAGTCCCATTAGTTGCATCCTAATTAGATGACGCTGAGATAGATAATGAATAAGATTTTTGTGGTCATGGTCATCGTATTACCTCCAGGATCCACATGCATCATTGTGATTACCCAAGGTAAACTACAGTGAAGCAAACTAGAGTAAACTAGGGGTATAGGAACTAGGTTAAACCACCACTATCATTGAGATTGCCTAGGGTGGAGTTTCCCCGAGGTAAACAACAATAGGGCAGACTGAGGGGCACTGGGCACTAGGGTAAACTGCCACTATCATTGAGACTACCTCGGGAGAGATTACCCATGGTAATATGCCATAGGGTAGACTATGTTAAACTAAGGGGTACAAGGTGTTAACGTAAACTACCACTATCATTGAAATTACGCAGGGTAGAGATCACCCAGGGCAAGCTGCCATAGGGTAAACTAGGGGTACTACGCACTAGAGTAAACTACCACTATCATTGAGATTACCTAGAGTAGAGATTACTCAGGATGAACTACCATGGGTAGAATAGGGGTACTACGCACTAGAGTAAACTATCACCATCATTGAGATTACCTGGTTAAGAGGTTACCCAGTATATATTACCCAGGTAATAAGTGTGAGCAAATTTGGGGTTACCGTGGGTAATCCCAGTGATGCATCCAGGCCCAGAAGTGAGGTATGAGCAAGAATCTCCTACACCAATCAGTCGGAAAACCAGTCATCCCCTATAATTTTATTTTATTCTATTTTTTCACTCATCCCCCTAAGATATCCCATAGCTTCTCTGTGTGTAATCCCTGCTGGAATCAAGACTGGGCCGCTTCTTCTGGAAATAATTGTTTGAGCTCGGAGAGCTTCCAATGGGAAAGATAAATTACTGTGATAATGGTGGATCGCCCTAATGAAACCACGCAGGAAGTGGTAGTACAAGTCACCGCTTCGGGAACATTCGGCTCATTGGTGGAATCCATTAATTGAGCCTTTTTCGGGATTTTCCTGATTCCACAGCGAATTCTGTCCTAGCAAAAAAAAACGAACTCGATTGGGATGAGGCGGTAGAGAGAAAATCTCATTGACATCCCAATTTGGGCCTATTTTTCGTTATATTTCCTTTTGAACTTTAATCTATAAGGTTTTTTATCCCTCTAACCATGCAGAATGCTTAGCGAAGAATTTTTACCTTACTTACCAATTTTTTAAAATTTTTTTACTATTTTTTTAATCGTGAGTATGTATTGAATCTTCCGGTGAAACAACGCCGAAATTTTCCTCGTTAGTTCCTCCAGAATTTTTTCCTCATTTCCTTGTAGCGTGCATCCTTTCGTGTGATTTTTTGCTCTGTTGTACTTTTTATATGAAAGCGTGAGTAGGTAAAGTCTCTGAAGTGCCTTTAAGGGAGTCTGCCGAGAAAGGGCACGTAGGTTTTTAGAGCGAGTAATGAGGTTTTTGTTACCCTAGGCAGCAAAAAGGATGATTACTGTAGATAGATGTGGCAGCTATGGATCAGTGGCGTGTTTTTATTTGCTTTTTTCCTTATTTTTTTCATGGTTATTTTTTTTTCCAAGTCTCCCTGGAGGATTTATAGAATAATTTGAACTTTAACAGCTGGAAGATTTCGTGAAATACACATATTTATCGATTTCTGGATAGATTTTTCCCTGGATAATCCGTATGCCAGGATTTTTGTTATTGCAGCTGTGGCTCAGTCCTAATCACATTACCGCAGACATGTATGTTGAAATAGCATCGGCCAGCGCTCTCCCTTTTCTTTTCCAGTGGGCTCGATTTCACATAAGACGAAGGAGGACGAAAAACCGCTGAGTAAACAGTTTTCCTCTCTGGTTCCCCACTCCAGAGCATGGTTTTTCCATCGCAGTGTCTCAGCTGATTTTACTCCTTTCTCCGTTCTGAGAACACTGGCACTGCAACAATGCTGCCCTGCTCATGTGTGCATTTTCGCGTAACGTAAATCTAGTTTTCGGACATTCACAATGTCCTTTTTGTCGGAGGAATTCAGGAATTCACCACACGGCGATGTGATATCGAGCTGAGAGGGCCTGAAATTTTAGAGGTGCTGCAAAAAAGGGCGCATGCGCGGTGATGTCAGATTTCTTCTGCATTTAGAAGCAGCCCTCAGGATGACAATTAATCCTTTTGACCTTATGTTGATTCGGGTGTTCACTCCATCCTGGGACAGGAAATAGCCTTTGATTGCGGATTGATGCGTAGTGGGGAGATTTTCGAGAAGAAAGAAGTGGAGGGGGAGGGTGCTTCAGTGGAGGGATCCATGAAAGGTTCTGGAATAGCCGGTATGCATCATTGAGGTTACCTATGTTAAACCTGCTATTGTGTATGTTGCCCAAAATTACCTTTTATCTATCACCTATCTACACATTTACCCATACATGACCTTGCCTATAGCCAGCCAGTCCTTGGGCAGTCATATCCAAGGTTATGAGTATGCCTATTTTCATAGTTTCCCTTGGGGTAGCAGCTGGGTATACTAAGCCCGGGCGTGAATGCGTTACCCACGCCAAACATGTTAACCTACCGAAATTTATCTCTTACCCGCCACCCATCAATGTTTTTACCCATGCTTGAAGTTGCTTGCATCCAGTTACTACACATGGATAATCCTTCTTGGGGTTGTGAGCTTACCCATGATGATTATGGTTTTTTGTATGATTTACCTTTGGGTAACAGCTGGGGTATATTATTGAGTCCGAAGGCATCATTGGGATTACTCAGGGTAAACGTATTGACGCTAAAGATGATGAGGTAAAGTGTAAATTTGGGTAAGCCAACACGTACACCTGGGTGATTTCAATTTAGCAATACTCCTGGTAAACGTGTTAAAACCCCACAAATTTACCCATCATGAACTCGGGCGTCAACACGTTCACCCTACGTAGTATCAGTTATGCATTCATGTTCAGGGTTAACGTATTAACGCCGCACAAGTTTACCCATCGTTAACATTGGCGTCCATACATTTACCCTGGGTAATCTCAGTGGTGCATTCAGGCTCAGGTATATTGCTTATTTCATGTCATCGCTGACTGTGGCGAGTTGTTCGCGCAAATATAACCATTTTTACCTGGAGAACTTGCCCTGGCATAGAAGAATGGACAGGTTACATCGAACCCAGGGACGTTCGTGACCCCTCTCCTCCATAGAAATAAAATCTTCCCTGTAAAGGCTATGCCAATGAATAACGTAAGCGTTCCAACGTCGTCATTTCCAGTCAGAATATGTTGATTGCGATCGTTTAATTAGTGGTGTCTCGTTACGCATTCAATGGAATCGCATTGTGCAGCTTGTGAACCGCAGCCGTCGCGGCTAATGGCGGAAATTGCGCGATGCTTGAGTCTGCAACGTTGCGAATTCCACGACCTTGATATGGCCTAATGAAACCCGGACCCATGCGGAACGTCATCATCGCTGCTCGCGGCTTAAGGCCCGCATCTGCCTTTTATGGTTGGCTAGGTTCACGAGATGGCGTGATTAAGGGTGATTGGCGATGGGGAGGCGAACCATTGAGGAACTTCTCTGCCCTGGGTGAACTTGCTGGGTGAAGGTTGGGGAAAGACATGAATAAGGTGGTTTTGGAGGGTATCCCCAACGTTTTAAAGATCTTCCCGGTGTTTTTTTTATTCTTCTTATCCCTAGGATATCATCGGCGATTCTACACCGGTGGTTCCTGGGAAAAATCCATGCAGCTTTACTTATTAAATGCAATAAACGCCCATTTAATCAGGATAAAGGTGAAGTGATATATGAATGATAAAGAAAATTTCAAAAAAAAATTGGAATTGTTGAAATTGCTGTGCTTCTACAGATCCAGAGAGATTCACTGGATCCAGAGAGGCCTCTATACCAGGTGTAAACTTTTTTTTCAATAACTGAAAATGTCTACATCCCGTGCTCCATCGGAGGAATCGGTGAAAACATCTACTTTTTGGGTAAAATCCGGGCAAATTATGTAGGTGATGCTTTATTCGAATCCTGAAAAAAAAAGCGCTTTCTCCAGGCATCATTCCTCACACTTCATCCTTTCCTGAGTTTGGTAATTTTCGCTGAGGAAACTGCTGATGTAGGATCGCAATAGATAATTTTTAAAATTTTTGTTTTTTCTAGTTAACCATGTGTTGCGAAATGGGCAGCCCCGCCCAATTTCTCCCAGTTTTCATTAAACTGGTGATCGATTTCGAACCAGCGATATCAGATCTGTTTTAATTAGTGCCGATGATCCGCCGTGATAGTTAATTGGGGCAGGTGTTTCTCTGTGCCGAAATTACGGTATAATACCGTATTACGTTAAGCCAGTGCAGGTGTATCAGTGGATTTGATGAGCCAAGGCAATCTCTTTGTACTGATTCTGTTCGGAATATATGTAGATTAAGGGGTTTAACCTGTCTGGTATATCTGTCGAGAAGAGAAATCACATGAAATTGGTGCTTCGTATTGCTCGCTGGTTTAGGCCCGCAGTGATTAACTGGAATGGCTATTCCTGGAAGAAAATGGGCATTTTTTTCCTAAATATGCTTGAGAAGTTGAGGGGTGCAGAATTAATTTTGAGGGGAAAAACCTAGGCTCACTGGAGAATCGCTACAAAAAGCAGCCTAGGTATGAACGGGGAGCTAAAATTAACCCACTGGAAAGGTGCCAAATCCAAAAATTTTCGCCATTTTCGTCTCTCTCCCTTTTTATTTCCTTTTAAATTTATGTTTCGTTCTGGATGTAACTATTTTTTCAGTTTCAGGTTCAATGTTCACCGCTGGAGCGACGCTACTCACAACGCTGTGGTTGTTGCAATAGACAAGGTGAGGTCCAGTCATCTTTTCCTTTTCAAGTCCCTAAATGTGATAGATGTCGTTGTGGCAGTTGTCCGCCCCTCTCCATCGACCATGCACTTATTCCTGTTGTTTCTGGACAGCTGGCCCGTAGGAATATTCCTAGCTTGACTAATCTTGAGCCGACAATAATAGACGTGGCTACGTTGCTGTACCATAAGTGGACGGAGGGGGGGGGGGGGGGGTGGGGTGGATGTGTGTAGGAGACTGGTGTGTCGGCCATCTGTCACACGTCGTCGTACGTGTTTCCGGCAAAATAACCTCGCACCTCGCGTGTATTCGTCTGGAAGATTAATGCGTGTCGAATGCGTGTTGCACGCACATCTGAAGAGATTTATTGTTGCAGAGGTGGTCATGCTCATAGTTTTATTGGCTTTTTGGGGCATTAAATCGAGGGACAGGCTAAGCTAAAGCGAAAATGCCGGGAAATTGTATAGAATCCGTGTTTCTAAGCGTCCAGGATAGCCCAGTGAAATTCGAGTCCAGGCTTCCATCCACAGATCCGAGTACTGGCCGGCCGTTCACCTAGCTCGTCTTTCAAATTGGTTCACATCATCGTTCGGTCACATAACTGGCGGTCACACATCTGTTAGCCAATGGACGTATTCGATTGCAGACGAATTAATTTCGTAGTCCGATGCCTGTTTGAACGGTGAGGTGAGAACAGCGAGCGGATCCGATTTCGGCCGGCATAAGGTGAAGAATGAACGCGGGGTTTGGGTGCTAGTGCAAACAAATGTGAATGAAAGCGTTTCAAATAGGGATCGACACCGGTTAGGTCTCATAGATCCCTGAGGACCAGAATTTCCGGCGTGAATTGGGATATGGGATGAAAATAGAGTGAGATAGTGGCATTTTCCACGCAGATGGTGATTGCCTTATGACCTAACTGACCTTACCTAACCTAAAAACCTAGCTGAGCCTGTTAGGACTACACTTTTTTATCCATTTTCTTGCAGTAGTAATGGCAGTGCAAGCTTTTTTGCTGATAACAACTGAGGGAATCCGTATTGGTATTCATGATAGTTTCCGGAAAGGCTGCTATCTTCCCGGTTATCCAAACACATGAATTTGAAAAGTAGTATATTTAACCTGGGCAAACAGTTGCCTTAGTCATGTGTGTAAGGCCCAGAGTGGCAAGGGTAATGAAGAACAGCGAATTTTATCCTTTTATGTGACGTATTGTACACATGGGGAGGCTCTAACCCATATGGTTCCCATTTGTGGCTAGGTGTACCTTCATAATTGATTCCTGATGAAATCGAATCCCCAGGATCTGTCTGTGGGATGAGTTCAATCCAAGGAAACCTACAATCACCCCCCCCCCCCCCCAGATTTGTTGGTTATACATTTAGCGTGCATTTGGTAATTTGGGAACGGGTTCTGTGCCCATATGGGAGCTTTTCCACGCGCACGTGCTGCTTCTGGACAACTTGGGTGGTCCCGGGTGATTCTTGGTAACGAAGTGCTGGTCTTTTCTTTCATTTCATCTGTTTTCAACCTTTATATGTCTCAAAAATATGGGCTGTCTAGCAGCACATACCGTCGTCTTCCTATATGGGAACGGATTCGTTTGGGATTCGGGCAGGAAGGATGTCCTGGAGGTTCTTCTCCAATTTTTAGCTGAAATTGAGTGTTGTAGAATTATGTGATGAGAAAAATGACATTTTGCGTCTTCATCACTTCTATTTTAGGAAGATTTTCCACGGTAAACTGGAAAAAAATTGCTGAAAAAAACCGTACTCTTAAATCATTCATCCTTTTGATCTCTTTGGGTAAAATTTTCAATCATTTCCCTCTGTAATATGCGCTGTTTACAGGTTATCCAGAAAACCGCCCAATCCACCAGTCATCGTCATCCGTGACCGCAACAATGTCAGCAATGCCACTGACATGGCAAAATCTACGGTTCTCACCTCCTCCTCCTGAAGCGCGTTCATTTTGGTCAACACCGTCAAACTCGCCCCTTCACCACCACCACCACCACCACCCATTCTTTCCTCGATCAGGGAGTAGACCTCATCATCACAACATTTACTATATTTACTATTCACTACGGTATGTTTCATAGTCAGTTCAGTCACCGCTGTACACCCGAATACTCCCCCTATACCCTGTACTAACTGTGGTTAGATCCGATGCTGAGTCCACGACTAACTTACTAGGTACACTTAGAGAAGTTTTGTTTTATTGATTTTCGTTTGTTACTAGTGAGCTTTGCGAATGTCTTGAAGTTTTATTTGATATTTTTGTTGTTTAAGCATAATCCGACTTTGGTAAGGCTCTCTAAATTCGGTCCTCAGAAGAGTTTCGCTTGCTATATTCCCATATTCTTGCTCCTGGTATGCTTTTCAGTTTTTTTTCCTGTGAGAATTTGGATAAGTTCTCATAAAATTGTGAAATTTCCTTGTATGCAGTACTCAAAACTAAATGTATTTAGTTCTACTAAACCCAGATTAGCTTTGAAATTGATTTTCATCCAGAATGCACGTTTTACATTACGTATGTTCTTCAGCAGCTTTCTTCTTTGTGTGATTCGGATTATTCCGTGCTTTGTCTATTTTGTTGGAATAAATTATATAAACTCTTTGTAAGCATCCAGTTATTTGAATGTACATACGTGAGGGGGAGTAGGAGGAGTACTTCTATACGAGAGGAAATACTTCATTTCATCTGTAGGATAAAATTAGGTTACCAGAAAAGTACGATGTTGGATGTTGAAGGGAATCCTGGAAGATCTATCATAGAAAAGGAAGAGGAGGAAATCCCAATGAGCTGTCAACATACACTAACAACGATTTTTTTCTCCATTTTTCCTATTTTTTGTTTCTTACAGTTGCTATTTGATGTAAAATACCAACTATGAGGAACGACAAATAGGAAAATGAAGAAAAAGAAACAAGTTCTCCTTCATGATTTCGCTATGATTTCTCCAGCGCTAACCACACAAGGGTCTCGCAGCAGTTGGCGAGAAATGCGCGAAAATACTATTTTCAAACGTGTGGGTTCGATTCTTTGTGTATGTGGTGGCTGGATTTCAAAGCCTCTCAGGTTAGATACTGTTTCAATTAGAAATTTTTTTTTCAAATTCCTACATTGTGAGCCTAAATACATAATTGATGCCGAGAAACTTTAAATGACCTACCGTAAGATCCTGACAAGCGACAATTTCTTCCTTACAGTCGGGTCCGGCAGCCAGTGCAAATGGGCGCCGGCGGGCGCCGGTCGCCGCCACCCTCCGGCGCCCCGGTATTAATGAGCTATAAATCACTCGAGCTTGGGAGAAAGCGAAGAAAAATACAATTTTAGTCCATAGTAGACAGAGTGCAGTGGATATGTTAAGGCTATAAGGCAGAGGACCATTTTCACTACTTTCATTTTTGTGATTTTCATGGGGAAAGATTTCTGAGTACACAATAAGCGAAGCCAACTCTTCCATTTTCTGCTATAGTACACTGCTTCGCGAATACGAAAATGGCCGTTATTCTTCTATAGATGGACACAGTACTTCAGTTATCCCATCTGAATAATAAAGCTCATCCAATTCGGGATCCTCAGAAATAATTGAAATCCGTATAAATTGTTCCATATCCATTGCGAAGTAGTTCTACCGCTGTCATTTATCTTTCGTGAAGCAGTCCTTTACGGCGGAGTTACTCTCTCCCGGTTTCCCTCAACTTTGAAAAAGTGGTTTTTCACTATTACCTACACTATTACTATTACTTACACTTACACTTATCGTAGATTGTCTTCGAAATTTATGCAAAACGTTGCCGGATGCCTTCCTGGACTACCCGAAGGAGATCACGGGGGACGTTCCAAGCAGTGAACCCCAAACACTGCGATACTTAACTCTGGATCTCCAACGGAGTGGAACCAGCGATAGGGACAGATTGCAATCTGTCACTCAAACCACTGAGCCATCCGGGCTACTTTTTATGTTGGAGTTTGTTAGATAACTGCAGCAGTCGTAGGCAGCATACTATATGTATTTGCAAAACGGGGGCACAGGGCAGGATTCGATCCCCTGACCACCACGACGTCGACCGTTCGCTCAACCCACTGAGCTATGGGCGCACGCGATGCAACATACAAATGGTGTCCACTAATACTTACACTGACACTTATCGTGGTTTATCTTATTGTTAGAAATTTAGGTGAAAAGGGAGTTGGGTGGGGCCACTCCTGTGAAGCCTAAGCCTAAGCCTTAAACCCATTCTTAAGCATAGGGTTAGGCTTATCTACCCTGTCTACTGTGGACTAAAATTGTTGAACGGCATTCATGTCAATGTCATTGATAAGAAATCTGTTGAGAACTGGAGAAAAATCTCGGAATGCACTTATTCTCGTCTTCTTCGGACCTTTAGCAAGATGAAGCCATAAATTTCGCAAGGAAAATAAACGATTCGATTCAGGACTCGTATTATTCTACAAATGAGGCCATCTCAATCTCCTCTTTCGTGATACACTGGCAGTGTACTGATTTCTGCACATTAATTTTAGATTTATAATACTTCCAGACCTCACGAACGTTCTTTGAAAGATTGTAAATATATCGATTACCTGTAACTTCCAACATGGACGAGTATTCCCATCCATTATGCGTATTTTTTGCGGCTTTCCCTAGCTAGCTTGTTAGAGCTCACTATCACGGAAAAAATGCTACATTTCTTACTTTGGACTGTTCCTTCCTATTTCCACTGAAGTGGTGAGAGTCTTCCAAGGACCAACCATGAATCTAAATACGGACTCATCTACTATTACTGTCACTAAAATCTACAGTGATTTCCTTGACCATATTTACTACATTGTGTATTACGAAAAAGTGACAGTCTTCTTCTTTTTTATCTTTTATGGTTTCCTGAAATTTTCCTTGCAGACTTCACGTTCCTCCAGTCGCGGAAATATAGGTCAGCTCATCCTCACTGTGACGTTTTTAGGTTTTCCATATCTCAATAGACTTACAGGTCTTCCCAGGGCCTGTATGCATCGTTGATATTCCCCAAGGTAAACGCGTAAACGCCAGCGTTGACGGGTAAATTCGAGTGGCGTTCACATGTTTACCTTGGGTAATCTCAAACCTTAGGTAATCTCAACGATGCATGCGGCCCCAGAGGTAATTGTTTTCTTTAAATGTTTGATGGGCTATTCGAAGGGTAAACAAGCATAAATTTCCAGCAATATGAAAATTCTATTTAATTCTGTTGGCTAGGGTGCAGCCAAGCTTGTGAACATGTACACTTATGACACAGCGCCTGTTTCGGTCATCGTCAACATTCTAAAGTTGATATACGACGTCGAGCACGCCTAGCCGCCGCGTACCGCACACGTTTGATCGTAATTAAAGGGCGCGTCGTGGTTTATTAACAGACCGATAGCGATGATTGCAATCTTTGGCGGTCACCCTGAGACACCGGCTCGGGGTTCTACGGGGCTTCGAGGGGTCCATAGTAGAAATTCGCTTCGATAGAGTATAATCAAGCGGATGAATGAAACATTTCGAATGGTTCAGAACATAAACCGTTCGAGAAGGGGTAGGAGTTCATTGGCTATTGGTTCTCATTCACTAGATGCTGTTTAGTTGAGTTATTACGTGTTGTTTTGCTTGTTCCATTAGGTTTACTTAGTTCGTCTGGCCTTACCCGACTTTTGAAGGTGAGCCAGTATTGAGTATTAAGTAAATAAACAAATAAATAAACAAACGAACAAATAGTTTATAGTGCTTTTTTCCCTTGTTGTTAATACGTTTTGAGACGTATGAAGTGAAAATGGAAATGAAAATAAATAAGTAAATCAGAAAAATGCGAAAATTGGGTATTCTGGAATATCGATGATAAATGAATGCCGACATCCAGGCCATCCAGAATGTGATCTACTCGAAGAAAGATGTCTGGTAGTCTTAGGTATTTTGTGTTGTATAGTACATACATATCTTTCACGACAGTTGAGTATTCGTGCATATTAGCTCTTTTTCTCTTCATCCTCTCCGTTTTCTGCGCACTCTCTCGCTCTTGTTCTCTCTGGTGTTTCTCCAAGAATCATTCCTATTGGAACAGAGTGTAGACGTGTTGAGTATTTACGAATTAATTCATCACATCCCGACAACCGTTCTGTAGATGGACCATTTTCCAAATAGAACTGTTGTTTTGTACGTCCTATGACAGAACTAGGGGTTTTTTGCTTATGAGTACTAGTTAATAATCTTTCTTCTGTGGAAAATCCACGACCCCTGGATCCAATCCAAGCGATCCACGAATCCTTGCAGGAAATCCGTGATACGATTCAAAATCCTATCCAATGAATGATCAATGAACAACAATCCAAAGTAAAAACATCTCAAGTTACTACAGTTAAATTCGAATCTCACGTCTTTTTTCCTTTCAAAGGAAAGCTACTGTTCCTGAAAGAAAAAAGAGGTGAGCCATCAAAGTCTGACTCACTTCAGAGTTTGAGAACAGATGTAGATGTAAACTATGCAAAATCATTTTGTTCTTATTTTGGATCCCGCACTTTGTGTGAGCATCCGAGATCCATGGATGTTTTTCGATATTCCACTTGTATGCTTTCAAAACTTCATGGAAGCATTTTCAGTGGTGATAAATTTGCTATACGACCGTACTGATAAACAACCGGATTCCGAAAGCGACGCGAGAACTGATGGTTGCTTATGGTCGTGGGGCGACGCTATCCCAGACTATTGTTCTGGATTGATGCATTTGTCATCTATGACGTTATTTCTTCGGACAGTTGCAAGCACTTTTGCAAAAGTGTCTGCTGAAATTGAAAAAGGAGACGGGAGCCAACGAAAGGCAGTTTTATCTGCTGAAACGAGAATTTTACGCTTTGTTTAGGCGACGGATGAAGAAAAATTCTGGATATCGTTGGTGATTTTGACACTGCTGTTGATGACTAATAGCACTAAGCCTTTAAAAGCAATTTTTCAATATCTATTTCTTCAACATCTATTTTTTTCAATTTTTCAAGCAAGTAAGCAAATAAACAAAAAAAAAACTTTCACGATGTTAGTTGACGGACACTTGAAAATTTGGAAAAATTTATTAATCAATTCTTATTTATTGCACAAACAATATCACAACATCATCATATACAAGGGCCTACATATGAATGCACACCTGTCTCTCATGGTCAAACTGATCCTCATGAATGGATGAATAAATAATAACAACTTTACAAATAAACAATCTGTGAAACAAAGAGACCAGTGGAGCCTCTCCTGAAAGTGTCGATCTACGGGATAGCATGAGTGCTTATAATTGCCTATAGGTGTAGCAGGAGACGTCGCCTTTCGTCTCTTGACAGAACAACTCTGTGTTCGTCACGTAGCTGAAAAAGAAAACAAAAAATTAGAGAGAGTGGGACAACTGTCACAACTCATGGGCGTGGCTTACCTGAAATCACCATTGGCGCAGATCACATCGAATCTGCCGCCGAATTGCGCTTCAGCCGCTAATTGAATCAATCGTTTGGAGCTGTTCAGGTTGCTGTCCATGTTCTGGGGGAGGATTTTGTTACTTGGATTGGATATTAGTTTATTTAGGCTATTTAAGAGCTAAGATAAATAATTTTCATAGTTGTTTTGTTGCTGAAAAGGCTCCGGCAAATCACGATCCAGTAGCGACCGTAGTTAGGATGAAATGAAGGATTATTGTATCTACCGTTCACTCACGTCAAGCATCAATTTCCTGAGGTCTTCCGAATTGCAAAGAGGATCATCCGTGAGCTTCAGGTTAGCAATATCTACCATTTTCTCTTCCACGACGTCAGCGATGGTTGAGGAAGCCTCTGGTTCCTGGAAAACACAAAATAATTTTTTCTCCTTTCCTTTTCTTATTCGCCTTTTTCTTTTCCTCACAACTTTACTTTGTCCTGTAAACTGTACTTTGTCTCCCTTCATAAATCGATGGCATTTTATTAACAAGAGTGAAAAAGGGTATACTGGAAATCAGTAGCCCCCCCCCCCAAGTAGATTTAGGGCTAGTTCTCGGGGCTCCTGTCAACTGTGCCCTCTCTGGATTAATCCAGACCGACTGAACGTAGAACCTTCAGCCTTTTATGGATAAACCTACCATGGTTGTCACTTCTACTTTTCCTTTTCCGGGTTTCTCCTGCTCTTCTATCACTTCCTCGTTTTTTGAGCCGGCCGCTTCGGCTGCTTCATGTTGGAGACTCTGGAATGGGAATCTTTATATTCTTTTCTGGAAATAGTTATTTCACTGCTAAGACTATTTTCCATGCTATGCGAAACGCCATAACCCACAGTGGCAAGCTCTTGTTGTTGTGCATGTTGTGCAGGATCACGCTGTGCTGCTAGAGGTGCACCCTAAATGAGACTTATTCCGGGTATTTCATGTGTTTCATCAACAGTTCTCACAAGAAGATAGAAATCCACGAATTATTTGGATTTTTTAGAATGGAAATATCAATCGTAACGGTGCTGGACACTTCCGTGTATACACTATGCTCAGTGCAACATGGTTATTAGAGCGATTAACGGTGGTGTTATCGAATGAAGGCTTCCCTCCCTCTTGATAAGTAAATCGCGATGTCTTCTTGAAGGCACCGCCCCACCTCAGGATCGGCTTTGAGATTTTTGCATGGAAAGAATCACCAGTGATGCAGTGAAGAACTGCCGAAAAACCCGTTTTCAAGCCCCAATTATTGAGGAGCATGTGGGCGGGTCCAATGCGAAATTATATGGCTTTTACCTCATGTACTCCTTTGCTCTTCATGCACGAAGCGCAGCTTCTATTCTGGCAGAGAGTGGTGAGCAACCCCCACGAGAATCATGAATTTCCCTATAAGGTGCGCTCTTGGTAGCGTGTTACTCGCGAGTTTCGTCCCGTTCCCGACTCCGCCCATATGCTCCTCAAGAATTGGAGCTCAAAAACGGGTTTTCCGGCAGTTTTGCACGGAATCACATACACCTTTGTGATCAGCAGCTCCTAGAGATCCCGTTCATGCGAAAAATTCAAAAAAAAATGCCTTAGGTGGGACGGTGCCTACATGTGTTTGGAAACAACATCATTCTGCTCCACCTAGACTCGCTGATTCCTGTCCCAGTTTTTTTTAAATGTCTATTGCTATTATTTTAGTGCCACGGTACGTTTATTTTCTACATATTACTACCATTTTTATAGGTTTTATTAAAAAATAATATGCTCACACACCTCTGTTTTCATGATTTTCTCAGATTTCAAAAAAAAATTCTCTTTTGAATGACGTGAGGCCGTTCCATAGATCGAAAATTTCTAATAATCCAATCAATAATTTAGGGAAAATTTCTAAAGTTTTCGGGGAGGAACACATCCCCCACCACACTTTTTATCCCTGCTATACCGGCTTCTTTCCTGACGTGCAGAATTTCTACCTACTCAGAATTAAAACTAAGTATTCGAATTCGAATACATCTAACACATTATTTGGTTTGAAGGATGCAATTCAGCACAGTTTTCGCTACCTAAAAACGTAGTAAAGTAATACATACTGCTTTTTAATGGACGTAATAAAAGTAATACTTAGTGGACACTGCTCAGGCGCATTAAATTTTTAATCATTGCTCTATGTATCTATTGCTAAGCTTTTTTCAGTATATCCTTTCTTGTTATTTATTCATTTGTCTCAGCCATTTGATAGATTGAATATTTTTAGTTTATTTACTAATTTTTAGTTTTCCTTTTTTTGAAGAAGATTTTGATAATTCATTCCTCTAGAGTGCGTTTTTCTTCCGAAACTGCACTAATTTTAGACAACGCACCACGAAAAAACCACTTAAAATCACATCATACTTTCGCTCTCGACCCAAATCTCGTTAAACTTCTCACCACATGCGCTGCGACTTTTCACTCGGGTTAATTGTGACCTTTGCGCAATGTCGGCACTTCTTTCCCGTCTGGAGAAAATTTGGCCTAATGGAAGGTCAGGAATGTGGGCGTGATCAACTCTCTTCCCTATTTTTTCCCAGGGGAATGGGGCATTTTGAGAGCAATGGCAAGAGAATCTGCCGGAAACAACTTCGTTACTGGGTAGAGGAACCCTGCATTTCCCACATTTCCCAGATTTCTTTTTTTTTTCATTCAAATACCCTTTAATATCCATATGCTGGATTTGGGCTACATTGTCGAGCTTTCTTTGACCTGAATTCCGGGCGGAAATTTCTCATATTCTCCAGCATTTTAATGGCCAAATGTTACCTACCTGGAATCCAGCTCCTTCAGCAGTTTGTTCATAAGCTGCTCCTGACCCAGGTTGATAGACTGGCCCAGGTCCTGGCATATAGGCAGGTCCTGGTCCAGGTTGATAGACTGGTCCTGGCCCTGTTTGATAGCCTGGTCCAGGCTGATACATTGGTCCCGGTCCTGCTTGGGGCTGATAGACAGGCTGCTCAGGCACTTGGTAGTTGCCTCCTGCAGGTTGCTGTGGTGGTTGAGGTGCTATTAACTGCGCATCTGCAGGTGGAGGTTGGGGGATCTGAAAGAAGTAATCTCCTCCAGAAATTCTGGCTAAACATATCCCCGGTTTTCCATTAGGGCACCTGGAAATTCGGACCACTTGCTGCAACACCCTGGCCATAGTTGCCGCCGTGTTGAACGGGGAACGAGGGCTAGAACGGGGTATGTGAGCTCAGAGCCCATTTTCAATAGCTGAGCGACTTACCTGTTCGGCTTGTGGTGCAGTATAGACTGGTGACTGAGGTAGGATCGATTGCTGAGGTTGTTCCTGGACTTGAGGGAGTGGTTGTACTGGCGAGACTCCCCCCTAGAGTCGAATTTAGGAAGTACAGATTGACTCATAGACCTAGCTTACGCAAATATGACTAAACTCACCCCTATGACGTAGCCAGGAACAATTATTGGTGATGGTGGTAGAGGCGGTGCCAAAGGTGGTGGTGGGGGCGGCGGCTGGACGTAACCACCACCTCCTCCTCCACATGCTGGTGGTGGAGGACAGGGTGCTGAGAAAAATTTCATTTGCTTTTACATTTTTCGCTGTGAAACCCATCCATTGCGGAAAATCACTCACGAGCGGGAGGGGGAGCGCAGGCTACAGGAGCTGGAGCACAAGCAGGCGCGCAGTTGCAACCGCCTCCAGTGCCGAAGAAGAATGGCGACGTGGAGACGAACAGCGCAGATAACGTGAACAACCGCAACATCCTGCAAGAAGAAACACGGATTTAGCCCACATGTAGGATTCGGGGTTACTGCACTTATCCAGACGGTTTATTTGAAATCGAAATCGAGAAAAATTGGGAAATTCGAGCGTACTTGTGAGGAGAACAATGGCTTAGAAGTCATGAGTCAGATGACACGCACGCGACCGCACGCGCATGTGCCTCGTTGCCGGTCCTAATAGTTGCACGGAACTACATATGGCAGCTAATTCGACGAATCTTTGTGATATATAGGGCTTTGTAATCGACTCAGTTTAGCGCCCCTTTAAACCAGGAGCAATCTTTTTAAATCTTAATTATTGTTATGTCAGGTCATTAGCAGTGGAGCACATTATCGCATTAGCTAAACATTCTTCTTCTTAGGGAAACGACGGCTCGCTAGGGCTGATTTGATGCTATGTTTACAGCACTTCTACAAATTGGAGTTACTACAAGTCGTGGTTATGGCAGGATTTGTGTACACTGCCAGAGAGGTTCTAGCATTCCCCCTCATACAGTGTGGACGAGTCTTTCAGGCTAAATCATATTAATTTTTGATCTCAAAGCTGATTTTTGCTAGTAGAATCCGTGCACTACTTACCCGAGAATACACATGAATCCTATCACAGAGTACAAGTTGCAGCAGTGTTATACAACTAGTAAACATGACTGCAGTTCTGGATCCATTGGATCCCATGGGGAAAGAATTAGCTCAATGCACTGGAGGAATATAGCGCAAGATAATCCTACCAACATATCCTTGTTTGTTTTATCACAGCTGGAAGTATAAATGATCATTTGCCCCTGAAGATTTTAGAACTCTCTGACTTTATAACCACTTATTTTAGTCCATACTGAGCGGAAGAGTTCACTAGGTCAGCTTTTAGCGCTTGAGCAAACTAGCTATGCTGGTTATAGGCAAAAGACAACAAAAATCCACACGGAACTTAGTGACGGAATAGGAAATGTTGCATAGACGTGATTGCAGATGATACATGGTAAGAAAGAGAGATATACGCGTGCTATTATGATATAACCAGTCGAAAGTTTCGCGGGATAATGAACGACGTTGAGATCGTCTCGCCCGTCGACTTTGCAACGCGGACGTATCAAGTTTTGTTCGTTGTTCTGATCCGGACAACAGTTCGATGAATGATGGGAACGTCAGCACCAGAGCTATCGAGGCTACATAGCCTAGAAAAAAATTTTCTTAACTGGACCTGGCACTCGGCCAAATCTTTGCACTGGAGCAGACGAATCTTTCCCAAGTAATCATTTTTCTGTGTTCGATTCGCGATCAAACAAGCCTATCACTCCTTGATCGCAGTAGTAGCAGATGTGCGCGGCAGCATACTGTATCCTCCTACAGTATCCTTCTGCCAATAGCGGCAAGGTCAGATGATTTAGAGGTCAGGGGAGTGCATCGACTATTTTAGAGTAAGAAAGACTTCTATTAGTGGTATGAGAATTATCTAGGAGAATTCTATCGAAGAGGTGCTCGTGTTCATTGTAGCTTAGGAGGGGCTGATAAAAGTACCAACGATTTTCCAAGAGTTCTTACATATTTTTTTCATAGTGTCTGCTTAGTATTGATTTTAAGAAGGTTTTCTTCGTTTTTGGATTAGTTTTTCAATTTTTTTTTCAAAATTGCTCAGCGCTTTTAAACCAGGTTTGCGGGAACTAGGATTCCCAAATTAGACACACTGAAAAAATTTTACTTATTCAATATTTGAATTGACTTTTATTAGGCAACTTTCATAATTTTTCCAACTCTGGCTCTCTCCCCCTGGCTAGACATTCGTGTCCTTTACTGGTACATGGATGTTGTTGAGATAGCTTGCTCTATGAAGGAAAATGTTTATAAATTTCAGCGCATTTTGTTGTGTAACTATTTTGGAAAGAAAAAAAGAGGAGCAGTATACAACATGTCAGGAACAAATATGAGCACTTAAGGTCCTTAGGAGACAAATAATCCCAAAAATTTTGAGTATTTGGAGGTGATTTCATATAGCCAACCCAATTTTGGCTCGTGATAGATAATAAAATGCTGAACAAAAGTGGAAAACGGAGGCTGATCCTGATTTATGCCATACCCTTCTTATCAGGGTATGCTAAGACTTATTCTTGAGAAGAAAAAAGTGAGTTATTTCAAAGTAACCGAAAAAATGAACACTGCTCCAACAATCTTGCGGATATCCGGGCGAAAGTGGAGAACGAAAGTTACAATACGCCGACGAACACGCATCGGAAGCACTTCGACTTCCCGTCGAGATGTCGCTGGTGAATGAGGTCGAGGTGGGCGCGCACCTTTTACGAATTTGAACTTTAAAGCCAGAAAAACTAACGGCGAAAGCGATGTCAATTTACCGATCAACGCACTTTTCAGGTCAAAAGTCTGGATCGCTACCGCTCTCGTCTGGAAAAGGTGTCGCGAGCGACACCGCCCACAACACCTTGCGGTTTCTCGCCGTATGTGAGATTTTTTTTCTCTTCCCGCAAAACGCGTTCCTTCCAAAGCTGGAACGTGAATGATGGATGATGTTTGATGTTTTGCGGTACGTTCATGGAAGGATTACCCCTGGGATCTTTGCAAGTGATCTCGAGAGGGTGGAACTGTACGTAGCCACGCCATACTCTCAATATGATTAGAGGGAGAATTATCCTTTTTTCGGCACAGAAAATTTTTGAAATCGAAATATTTTTAGCGCAAAGAAATAAGATGGGAGTAGCATCATGCTTGATAGAAAAAAAAGCTGGTGTTCTATCACAACAAAATGTGGGCTAAGACACTGGTTCATGGCTTCGAATATGCCTTGGATCCAGGGACGTTTTATGAATTTCAGGGCTTATATGTTAATATAGCATGAGTTTTAATTTCCTAGTCCAGAATTTTGTGTATGTTGGGGGCGGTTTTTTTGGAAGAAAAATCCAAGAAGTTTTCTCTATTCTCTATATTGCTAGTCCCATTCTTATAAGTGTATTAGATGTGGCCTTCCAGCATTTTTCAGCTTTCATGGATGTTTAAGTTGCCGATAATATTTTAAAAAATATACTCCATAATTTTGGGGCTGTACTGTAATATCCCTCAGCAAATGGGAGCACGGTTTCTAAAAAACCGGCGAGCTAAATCAGCAAATGTCCAGAATTTTGAATGGTCAAGCATTTCAGCGGGTCCTGTTCCAGTGCAATTACGGAAAATATAAAAAATTAGCCAATTCATTAGGATTTACATGCGACTCCAAAGGTTGTATTGTCAAGGGAATGTTAATCAGAAGAGCTTCAGATATTTTTGAAAGGACATGCTCTGTTGACAAGTTGTGCGTTGGGATGCTGAATTCGGTTCTATTTCCCAAGTGTAGCGGATAATTCCTTGGAAGTGGATCCTGTCTAGTTTTTCCGCATATTTTCGATGCTCATGAAGATTTCGGGGACATATTCGTGCAAAATGTCCCAGAAAAAATAAACATGGTAGAGTGTTTCCCTTTCCAAATCACTACGCCACTCAATATTGTTCTTTTCAAAAACGACGACAGATGAGTACAGATGTGTATTTATGCCTATGTTCTGCAGTTCTCGGCTATCTCTCTGAATATGGTAGTATTTCTCATGTTTTCTATTTCTCTACTACATATCTTTACAGCTATGTCCTCCTGTGGAAAATACAGCATAACTTTCTGTAACCGAAAAAACCAGGGAAGGATAATTTGCGAGAAGTGAACAGGAATCGCAATGACTTCACGGGTTTATTTGGAGTGTTTATCGTACTTTGAAGAGAAAAAACAGAAGTCTTTAGCTTCATTGTGGAAGACTTGAAGAATTTTCAGGAAATCTAACATTTCCTGAGAGGTTTTGATGAATTATGAAGTCGCTGTCACTCAAGTAAACGTTTTTTTTTTCGTTGAAAAAGTACAATTAAGTACAACCATTTCTCTAGGTAGCATACAGAAAAAGAAGTCGACTTTTTGCGAATGGTGTGGCTTTGGAGAAATAGAAAAGGAAGAGAATAGAAGAGTATCCGAGGGATATCCAGCTAAAATACCACAGGTGAAATTTGCGAAGTTCGTTTTTAATGAGGACACATCCTGATGAAATGATTGCAGGCGGCGCAGGCAGTGGCGGTGGCGTCCACACAACAACGAGGACGACGACGACGTCGTCTAGCGCCTCCTTAAATGGCGCTTTGTGTCCATCGAATGTTCAACCGATTTTCAAGCCGAATCAGGTGCGGTTTTCGATCGGGCCGAGCAGGTTCGCGGCGTGTCCGTAGCCGCTCCCGACGCCGATACGCGGAAACCGCGCACGTCCGCAGCCATCGGGCCGCGATCATAAGCCATTTCGCTCTCGATCAAGCCAGCTAACGGATACGGCCCGCCGGATGGTGATCACCTCGCCGCCCTGATCGCCATTGATGACCTCAGTCGCGCGCACGGGGGAAGAAGTGGAGGGCCGCGCCTATATGGGTGGCCTCGTTCCTCGTCCGGTGCACTCTCGACCGCATTCTTCGTCTTGGGCATCCGAGGATGGACGAGAAAGCCAGCCTTCATTTTGCAGAAGAACATGAGTCAAAAGCTCCGTGTTCTCCCTATGGATCCTCTCTAAATTGGTTTAGGGCTAATTTAAAAAAGGAATGAGCTGTCCAGGCGAAAAGAAATGGATTTTTAGCGCCCATCTGAAAAAGCACTAGCCAGGGACCAGTTCTCACTGCTCATAATTTGTCACCCCACGGAATGTTCACTATTGCTGCTCAGGTCAGAAACGACCTGAATTCAAAATGTTTGTTTTCGCGATATTTTCCATTGTCTGAACCTATTCCGGGATTATTCTTTAAATCCCCTTCATAAAATAAGTCCAACCAGTGCCCACCCCCGAAAGAAGACTAGCCAGGGACTAGTTCTAACTTGTACTGTGCATGAATGAGACTGCTTAATTCTTGGAGAATTTCTTGAGGTAACAGAAGTCTCTAAGAAGCTGCGTAATTCCACATTTGAGTAGCACTGCCAGGAATCGACCAGCAGCTGGAATCTGCGGAAATCTACCTTCATTTCAAAAAAAAAAAAACACTTTCACGCATATTCCGATGGAGAAGGGATCCTTAGTATTCAAATTTTTCCCTGGAAGAATAAAATCGCCAATTACAACTGGAGGGAGGGATTACCAAGGTGTGAACCCCTGTTCAGCAATGATTTACATGGTTTGAAATAGCCAGCTACTACATTAACACATCACTAACGGACAACGTGATGCACATGGTGCATCACGCCATTTCGCCCCAGTGAGGCCACGTGGCGCACATGGTGCATCACGCGAAATGTGCTTTCCATGTCCATAGTAAGCTTAACGTGGGCTATTAAGTGCTTGTTAAAAAATATGAGCAATAAACTCCAAAAAGTGTTCTCTGAGCACTTCGCTTATGTGACGACCAGTGAGAGCGGATACATGGCCATATGAGCATCGAAAATTGAAAAAAAGAAACATAAAAACTGCTTATTTTAAGGTTTATCCCGATTTTTTCAAAACTCAGACACAGAAACAATAAAAAAGGAGGTTTGCGTCGAAATTTACGCCCGCATACGCACGCAGAGCATGCAAGTGACTATCAAAATGCGTAAGAAAAAATAGTTTCAACGCTATCAGACGTCCAAAAGTACTAATGAACAGGCAAGTGCCTCAAAACAACGATAGTAAAGGAAGAAGATTTGTGAGGGAAAATTGAGGGAAAAATAATTAACTGAAAGCATCGCACTGCAAAATTTGGAAGAATGATCATTTAGCGAATCCAAGCATTCGACGTGACAAAGCAGCTACTGAAGGCGCTAAATTATCTTCAAAATGGGACTTAATACGACGAACAGGTTTCATCTCTGCTGCATCTTCTCCTTTTATAGGTACCCTCTACTCAGTGACGGATGTACTTCTTATGAAATCATTTGTCAACACAATCTAGACAATTAAAAACTTGTTGGAACGCTTTAAGTCTCTCTAAGTCGAGAAACAAAGCATCTCGGCGAATTCTCCGTGGGTTTCGCTTTTTGCCTAGTTTCACGTCTCAGATTTTGCGTAGATAGTAACCGTTCCATGGGAATTCTTACGTACAAAATATATGTCTACGAAAACCTGACAAGGTTGTAAAGTTTCGTGAGAGCTGACTCACCAACAATTACACAGACTCGTCACTTCTGTAATAGACACTCTCCACCCTTGAGGGATAAGCTCCGCCCTGTCCCACTCCACCACAGCCACGGTACATATCCATAAGGAACGTTCGACAACATGCAGAGATGCATATGTACGTAGACAGTGGTAGTGTCGCAGAAATTTCTCTGGGGGCATGCATAAAAAATGGGCGTGGCCAGCCAATAAGGCTTGCGGAGAAATTAGGATCGATGCACAAAAAAAAACTACTGGCTTGGTCACTGAATTTGGTATCTGAGAAATATTCTTCGGAATAAATTCTTGAGAAAAGGCCTTTTTAGCGGAATTGTAGTTCCTGTAAAAAATTGCCATTTTTCAACATGTAAAGAAAAAACACATAACACAAGTCAAGTGCTTTGAAATATTTGCTGTATTTTACTTGCAAATACCTTAGAATTTCAACTGAATAATCTCCAAACTTATGAAAAAAAACCCTTACAGTCCGGTCCGGCAGCCATTGCAAATGGGCGCCGGTGGGCGCCGGCCGCCGCCACCCTCCGGCTCCCCGGTATTAATGAGCTATAAATCACTCGAGCTTGGGAGAAAGCGAAGAAAATACAATTTTAGTCCATAGTAGACAGGGTAGATAAGCCTAACCCTATGCTTAAGAATGGGTTTAAGGCTTAGGCTTAGGCTTCACAGGAGTGGCCCCACCCAACTCCCTTTTCACCTAAATTTCTAAGATAAACTACGATAAGTGTAAGTGTAAGTAATAGTGACACCATTTGTATGTTGCATCGCGTGCGCGCATAGCTCAGTGGGTTGAGCGAATGATCGACGTTGTGGTGGTCAGGGGATCGAATCCTGCCCTGTGCCCCCGTTTTGCAAATACATATAGTATGCTGCCTACGACTGCTGCAGTTATCTAACAAACTCCAACATAAAAAGTAGCCCGGATGGCTCAGTGGTTTGAGTGGCAGATTGCAATCTGTCCCTATCGCTGGTTCCACTCCGTTGGAGATCCAGAGTTAAGTATCGCAGTGTTTGGGGTTCACTGCTTGGAACGTCCCCCGTGATCTCCTTCGGGTAGTCCAGGAAGGCATCCGGCAACGTTTTGCATAAATTTCAAACCTAATATCTCACTCGCTCCTCAGTTTTTTACCGTTTATTCCAAGCATTGTAGCGAGAACATCTGGCTTAAACTTCCTATTATTTTCCTATTATTTTTCATATTCAATTTTTTTTCACTCCCCTTACTTGCTCTACATCAATTACACTATACTCTCACATTCTAAGCGCAGTTCTAGTGTTTCGTGGGAAATATCTTCTCTATGCGTCTGAATATCAAAACCCCAGCGACCGCGGCGAACATCAACCTGATCATCCAGGGTAGATAACGCCGCATAACGAATTCTTTTGGACTAATTGGTCGGGCTGAATGACTAATGTCTCATTTGGTGTCGTCCTCGAATAGGCAATGAGCTCGTTAGCTATATGACTGGATAGAATCGCTCAACAAAAAAGTTTAGTAAATTTATGCTTATTCATCAATGAGTTTACGATCATGGAGAACAACGGCACAAGTGTTTGGGGGCGTAGTCGTCTTAGTTCATCCGTGGAATACAGGAAGCTAAAAACCTGTCAAGGATTCCGTGTTGAAATTTTAAAATCGCTGATTTATTGATTTGAGATTAATGGTTTCGAAATATGTCACTTTCCAATGTCTTTCCCATAAGGCTTCAACTTGAAAAGATACACTTACTTTCAGGAGGCATTCGGCTTGAGAACTGTGATTTTGTAAGCGTTTTACTTGCTCTACGCATATGTTTTCAACTTTATGCAGCTCCCTTAGATGGATATTCCACTCCTCCAATACCTACTGGTAGTCATGACGTTTCTGCACTCCATATTCTACCTAATCTGAAACTTGATGGCTGTCGTCGCCTTATGTGAAATTTACAAACATACGGTGAGCGTCTCGGACTCGCGAAGGACGCCGCGCAGCCGCACCGCACGCGCCGGAATCAATGTCGTCTGCTGCCATTATGCTATTTCTAGCAGCTTTTCTACCCGATACGAGAAAAGATCATTAAATCAGCAAGAAAAGCGCCTTGAAATAGCATTCGACGCTAACTGTACTAAACATCCTTATAGGTAGCAACTCCCTTAGCAAAGTATCTTTCTTTTCCAAAACTTTATCGAGAGGCTTGGGCGAAACGGTTGGAAAGTGTTTATTTCGAGATGTTCTCTACAAGTAAAATTCTGGCATACATACATCCATGTACATATATGTACAGAGAACTCCAAACTGACGCAGTCAAGAGTCAGGAACGCGGCGCTGCTATCTTGGGCAGAGTCACGGGAGCTCAGCATAGTGTGCGCCTGCGTCTCTGTTCATGAAAGCCGCGCCGCGATCTCGACTCTTGTCTACGTACCTTTAGAGTTTTCTATATGTATCCTTTTGTTGGGGAAGCTTGGTTTTGGTGAAAATTTTAACAATGGAAGTCACACCATAGCTATACGCAAATGCAACGAATCCAAGGATTTTGACCTTTTTTCTGGCTAATTAAATATACAATTTGATTAAACAAATGAAACGAAGGAGGTTTTTGTCCCCTACCAAATCAAGCTCGCCTCATGAACGCAACCATCAGGTCGTTTGCTGCCCTTTCACGCTGTCATTGGAAATTAGCGATGATGTTGTTAAATTCACCATCTTGTGCACTTTGTTAAAACTCCGGAAGCTCTCAATCCAGTTATTTACGCTCCACACCTCCACTGGCGTACGTGACATTACGTGCGTATCCACAAGCGTTGTGGCGGTATGTTTCGAAATTCTGCTTCTCCAAATCCACAATTATAGGTGTATTTTATTAAATTTTTATTCTAACTGGTCATAATTAGTAGCTTTCTTTCGTTTTACCTGCACATCTTCCATGTTTGACCTCCTTTTCTCGACGTCCGCTTCTTTCTTCTCCATAGGATCATATAGTCTGTTAGCTAAGAGAGGACCGATGCAGTAACTTTGTCTGCAATTACGACCTCAACACGGTGTCGGCCAACTGACTCAATTTTTGCACTTGTCTGTGAGCCTTGGTGTGTATGTGATGTGATTTCTTTTATTTTGATGTTTCCTTCCTCTAAGGAGAACTTTGAGGACTTAGCGAGTTCCAGGTATTAGGGTTCCTTCGTTTGCTCAACATAAAGAGCACATTTGCTTGGAAATACAGTGATATCACCAGGAAGCGGGAAAAGACGTCATCTATCTAATTACCAGGAATTCCTGACGGACACCATGTAGCCTCTGACCTTTGCCAGAGCAACGTTATTTATAATACAATCATGATATTCAGCCAGACATCAGCTGCCTAGTGTACGAAGGTTATATCTTATTCATGAAGGAATGGTTGATTACATTTGAATGTGGTGTGATCTCCACCACACCCATATTCCTTTTCGGGAAGGCGTTCACGCACTAATTAAATGTGTTCCTTCCGATTCCTCATTCTACCCTGATTAGTATCCCATTCTCCTCCGGACCAAGATGACACGTCCACTGTCATGTCCTTTAGCCTGGTGGTGAACCTGATGGCATCCGTTCCATCTAGAGTCAAAATCTGCTAATTAAGTTAGAAAATGATTTCTAAACGGGTTTCATTTATTTGTCTATTTATGGCCAATAGCTGTGAGTACTTGCGAATCAATGAGAAGACAATACATGACATAGATGTTGGCCCTGTAGGAAGTCCGCTGTTGCTCAACAATGGAAGCGCCGCATATGTAGCACAACCAACCCACTTGCAAATTTGCTCCGTTGACTATGTTAACCTCATTCTTCCTGACAGAATAAATTCGTATACGAATTATTAAGCACACTGAAAATTAGAAAAATTACTGGTGCTATCATCGGATCTGAAAGAGGCTTCGGGTTTGTGTTAAATCAAACATTCATTGATTAGTTAGCTACCAGCAAAAAATTAACCCCCATAGTTCTTGCGGGCATCGAATGGATCAAATTTTGAATAATTCAATAATACTTTCTCGCATTCCCGGGATATCCAAATTTCTGAGCTCTTGGATCTCTTTGAATCGGTTTCACATCCGTAATCGATGGACGAAATAATAGATAAATCGAAGTTTCGCTTCTGATTTGACATTGTCGTTATCCCTCCTTAGCTTTGGTGCTCGGATTTTTTACAACGTTAGGATATCGTAGAGATCGAATTCTCGCAATTCTTGAACCATGATTGAATTGGTTTCATTTAATTGAAATCAATCTAAATACAATCTCACAATTTCCCATAGCTAACAACTACATTACTGTACATTGCACCTGGTATGCTGCCCAAGATGTTGTGGGAAATTGTGTTGCGCCTGCGGGCGTGTAGAATAAGTAAATAAATAATTAAACAGACAAATAAATGAACAAAATTATACGACCATTCGAATGAGTAACATCAGTACTTTTGATTATTCGAAGTTCCATTCGAATATAGCGGGCACACATACAAAAGTTCAAGTACTCAGAATTGGTTCGCTTTAGAAAGGAATATTCGAAACTCGACTCGAATATATCAGATTAGGTGTGAAATTTCTTAAGAATAGTGCTGTGAATTGCAAGTTTATCCTTGGGTAATGCTGTGTGTTTATCCCTTGCTTTATCCAGTTTAACTGGCTAAGCCACATCGAGTCGATAAGGTTATCCTTCGGCTCGGGTACAGTGTATATGTTATTAATTGCACATATTGACCTTGGTGTCGGTAGTTAGTTCTTACAATTTCGGTAGAAATAGCCTGCTGTAAAGGAAATTTGTCCGCGGATAGATTCTCACTGGTATCCAAACCCTGTACGTGTGTAGTGTTTACCCAAAGTTGGATAAACCACGTCCAAGCGACCTCTCCGAAGATTTTATCGTTATTTTCATTCTTTTAAAATTTACATTCAGGTGGGAAATTTTCTCTTGTATTATGCATGGCATCGCGATCTGGCCAAGCACTATTGCATAAGAAATGAAATTGAAATGAATCTACAGCGTAGCGACTGCTCCACAAGTATATTCTAATTTTCAAGCGCTGAAGACAGCCATCTTCGGACGATCAGATGCTAGGTGATCATCACCAAAGATCAACAACCCTCCTCTCCTTCTCATTTAGCCATTGCTCCACGGCCGGATTGCTCTCGAATATGCGTGGGAAAGTCGTTTCTTCAATGGAATGGCATTCGGTCCGCCATTTCGTCGTGGAAAGATTAAAAGGGGTCGTTAGGCTTCGGAGGGTGATCTCTGTCACTAACATTCTGGCTTAAATGGAAGTATGAATATGTGATTCCATGAAGTGCGCTCTGCTTTCTTAGATATTCTCGACCTTCGGCCAAAAAAGTGTGGTTCTCTGGCTACCAAGTGGGAAGTATTTCGTAAATACACGTCATTTCCATCGTGTCGGAATACACTGCACTGACATGCCATGTCTGCTGCCCCGGATCCAGGTAACTCCCACGCCTCGTTGACGTCAGTTTATTCGTTTTCCGCCTCCCAGCCTGCTCACTCATGAGCGCATTCACAGGTCTCTTGATGTTTGCTCGTTTAGCAGTGAACGTTCTCTCTAGATTAGAAGTTTAATCTGGATTTGTTGAATACTTAGATGAATTCAAGGAACTTGCCAGCTCAAGCAAGACGTGAACTCCATAAAAAGGGCTGCACTGCTTGTAGTATGTACAATATTCCATATTAGTTTTTATTGCCTTCCATTTTTGTCTTCATCTATCGACGTGCACAGCTGTAAATTGATTTGTACAGAACGATTTTTTATAAAACAAGAATGTGAACTTATTTGGAGAGGCATGATGAACGTGATAAAAATGGTCTAGCGTTGCTGACGACACAACACTGAACGCGCTGCTAGTTTTTTGAAGGATTACAATGACACTGACAGCACATTATCGCCTAAGAACGAATTGAATCCTGAGACAAAATTCTTCGAGAGAGAAAACTGATCTAATCCAATTTTGCCATACATAGCCTCTAGAGATTTTGAGAAGTTCTCTTTTGATCCGCAGCTTACGTGAATTGAACCTTCTGATGAGCTTGTGTTTAAACTGAAATTTGGTTCTAAACTTGTCTGTTGCCGATTTTTCTCCACATGTTCTTGATCCAATACCGACGTAAAGCGCCTGCCTCTCATAATCCAATGCACCAGCATTTGAATCGCTGAGATCCCAATAATTTGAGGAAACTGCAAATGTCACGCCCTGTAGGACAAGTGTTATTTAGATTTGCTAAGGTAAATTATTGGGGTCAAAACTAGAAACGTTTCGAATGCAAAAACAATGAAAACCCAATCCTTATAGGGTGGCCGAAAAGTATGGGCGCCTCATTTGGGGCTCTACGTGCGTGCTTACGTGTTGCTGCTTTAGTGTTGCACTACGACGATGCTCTTAGTAGCCACTCCATATGGCGAGGCGCTTACATGGGCACGGCACCCAGCTGCTTTGGTGTTGCACTATGACGATGCTCTCCGTAGCCACTCCATATGCCGAGGCGCTTACATGGGCACGGCACCCAGCTGCTCTGGTGTTGCACTGCGACGATGCTCTCTGTAGCCACTCCATATGGCGAGGCGCTTACATGGGCACGGCACCCAGCTGCTTTGGTGTTGCACTATGACGATGCTCTCCGTAGCCACTCCATATGCCGAGGCGCTTACATGGGCACGGCACCCAGCTGCTCTGGTGTTGCACTGCGACGATGCTCTCTGTAGCCACTCCATATGGCGAGGCGCTTACATGGGCACGGCACCCAGCTGCTTTGGTGTTGCACTATGACGATGCTCTCCGTAGCCACTCCATATGCCGAGGCGCTTACATGGGCACGGCACCCAGCTGCTTTGGTGTTGCACTATGACGATGCTCTCTGCTACCACTCCATTTGTCGAGGCTCTTACATGGGCACGGCACCCAGCTGCTTTGGTGTTGCACTATGACGATGCTCTTAGTAGCCACTCCATATGGCGAGGCGCTTACATGGGCACGGCACCCAGCTGCTTTGGTGTTGCACTATGACGATGCTCTCCGTAGCCACTCCATATGCCGAGGCGCTTACATGGGCACGGCACCCAGCTGCTCTGGTGTTGCACTGCGACGATGCTCTCCGTAGCCACTCCATATGCCGAGGCGCTTACATGGGCACGGCACCCAGCTGCTTTGGTGTTGCACTATGACGATGCTCTCTGCTACCACTCCATTTGTCGAGGCTCTTACATGGGCACGGCACCCAGCTGCTTTGGTGTTGCACTACGACGATGCTCTTAGTAGCCACTCCATATGGCGAGGCGCTTACATGGGCACGGCACCCAGCTGCTTTGGTGTTGCACTATGACGATGCTCTCCGTAGCCACTCCATATGCGAGGCGCTTACATGGGCACGGCACCCAGCTGCTTTGGTGTTGCACTATGACGATGCTCTCTGTAGCCACTCCATATGCCGAGGCGCTTACATGGGCACGGCACCCAGCTGCTTTGGTGTTGCACTGCGACGATGCTCTCTGTAGCCACTCCATATGCCGAGGCGCTTACATGGGCACGGCACCCAGCTGCTTTGGTGTTGCACTATGACGATGCTCTCCGTAGCCACTCCATATGCCGAGGCGCTTACATGGGCACGGCACCCAGCTGCTTTGGTGTTGCACTATGACGATGCTCTCTGTAGCCACTCCATATGCCGAGGCGCTTACATGGGCACGGCACCCAGCTGCTTTGGTGTTGCACTATGACGATGCTCTCTGCTACCACTCCATTTGTCGAGGCTCTTACATGGGCACGGCACCCAGCTGCTTTGGTGTTGCACTATGACGATGCTCTTAGTAGCCACTCCATATGGCGAGGCGCTTACATGGGCACGGCACCCAGCTGCTTTGGTGTTGCACTATGACGATGCTCTCCGTAGCCACTCCATATGCCGAGGCGCTTACATGGGCACGGCACCCAGCTGCTTTGGTGTTGCACTATGACGATGCTCTCTGTACCACTCCATTTGTCGAGGCTCTTACCCAGCTGCTTTGGTGTTGCACTATGACGATGCTCTCCGTAGCCACTCCATATGCCGAGGCGCTTACATGGGCACGGCACCCAGCTGCTTTGGTGTTGCACTATGACGATGCTCTCTGCTACCACTCCATTTGTCGAGGCTCTTACATGGGCACGGCACCCAGCTGCTTTGGTGTTGCACTACGACGATGCTCTTAGTAGCCACTCCATATGGCGAGGCGCTTACATGGGCACGGCACCCAGCTGCTTTGGTGTTGCACTATGACGATGCTCTCCGTAGCCACTCCATATGC